>QVOB01009827.1:0-18573 GCA_014839585.1 Pseudomyrmex concolor | reverse complement strand
GTTATATCGAACAGGCCTAATTAGAAGTCGAGAAATCGCATGTTTCGTACACATATTGATTTGTACAATTTTACTTACAATTAGTAGCATAGAAAATTTTTCTCCTAATTGCGCGAATAAAAATGTTCTTTTTTAACTTTTTGAAAAATACAAAAAAGTAAAAAATAGTACTTTTTTTAAATAATAACTAAATTTTTTTTAGTGTACATATACAAAATATTTAAAAATTTGCGCATTCGGAATAAACATGATTCTTCATGTAAAAAGAAGCAATTTTTTTTAACTAAAATTGCGTGTTCCGACAAGTAATTTTTGCAAGAAAGTAGGTTAAAGTTAACGAATGAGCGCTTGTGATTATATGACGCTTAGGAACGGTGCGCGCTTCTTCTTTCGTTTGTATCTAATTCTTAATTTTTTTTGCTTACAATTTGATAAAAGTTAACGAAGTAATTATTGCTCTTATTTTTTCCGTACTAAATGAATAAAAGACTTGTCTTACTGATTCCGTAATAATATTTTGAAAATAAACTTTCAGCGCAACAAACGAAAGCAGACGACAGTTTTAGAAATGCGTACAAGCGAAATAAGAAAATATATTTTATTTTCTTACGACAGCGGCATATTGTCACTTCTTAAATACATTAAGAAGTGACGATTTATTTATTAATGAACAACATATTTAAGACATTAGTCATACTACTAATTAAGTTATTGGCAACTGAATTTCCACACTGAAAGAACGTTTGTTTCTGTTGTACTTGTTTCTCCTTGTTTTTTATTTATTTATTTATTTTTTTTATCGTTTCAATTAAAAACTTTTGTCGCAACAGAAACATTAAGAAACATCAAGAAACTTTCGGAATAATATATTGCGAAAAAAACACTTCGGCTAGAATTATTATAAATAACAATTTTGACAATCAAAATAAATTTATTTCAATTTTTATGTAAATTGTAAGTAATCTGTTGGAATGCAATATATGTATACCTATTATCTTTTACTTAATCGAGGTAAATTGCGTCTATTCTTACCGCTTTGCGTGACGCGATATCAAAGAAATATACGTTAGATCGATCGCCTTTTCTCCTTATCCACGTACGAGTGCATTGACGTTATAAGAAACCTGGTATATATTGATTTCATGTGAAAAAACCGAAGGCCAGCTATAGCCGCAAGGCATAAACATATTTAAATTTGCAATAACGTGGTAAATGCATTGGTGCATCACCATATATCACGCGCCACAGATAAAATTCATATCTCATTCCGTTTAAGATAAGAAGAACGTCCGCTAAGAATCAGATAAAAATAATAACATGGACTGAATGTGTGAAATATTGTGTGCTTATGATCATTGTTTAATGCAAATAAAATGCAAGTTCTCTTTTTATTTTATAGCGTTTCCTAAAGCTCGCAGCTGAGATTCATATATCTAGACACAGTTAGTCTTTCCATAACTGAGTTTTGTTGAATATTACGCGAAATTTTATCGAAAATATTCGTAACCTACCTACCTCGACGACAAGAAGTATAGGTACCTACTCTGTGATATCAAAAAAACGTCAGCAGCCACTCGCAAAGAATTTTTTGGCGCCGTGCCAACCACGGAAAAATAGGTTATCGATCAACTCCTTCGATCAACTCTTTACCGTTCTCCTTCTCTCGAATTTGAAAGGAAACAGAGAAGAAAAGTGGATTTCTGTTGTAATATCTTCATTAACAGCAAATAATTTCTCTCTGTTGTCACTAAGAGATTTGAAAAACAAAACGTTTCTATTCTAGATTTACTCTAAAATATATATGTGTGTGTGTGTTGAAATTTATTTGACCATAATCAGAAGCAGATGTTCTATCAAGTGACTTTTTTTTACCAAAGTTAGCTGAACAAATTTGTATTCCAGAATGGCTGATAAATCGAGATCTAAAAAAATATCTGTCTATAAACTATGTATTCGTTGGAAAGCTAAATAAATAAAAAATAATTATTGTTTAATATAATTACACAATTATCAGTACTAAACTATCAGATTATATTTCATACATGCACAATAATATATAAAATTTTACTTCTTTATAGAAATTTATTATTGATATGGTCAAAAATCAAACACTTATTTTGAGTAATAAAAGCATCGTTCAACAGTGATAAATTCTGTAAGAGAGTTATCTATAAAATGTAATTTTTCTATAATTTCTATAATATCGCACAAAATTTATTAAAAAAAAAAAAAATCAAATACACGCGCCAAAATACTGTGCCCTCTCTTTATTTTATTATTTTTTTTCTTTTTCATTCTAATTCAAAATCCAAACACAACAAAACAATAGTTTTAGAAACAGTATTATTGTGCATTATTACAATTATGACACATATTTTAAAAAAATTAATTCTACTTTCCTAGTATTTCTACTTTCGACAGTCTGATCTACTTTTACAGGAAAACATATCAATCCGTTTTTGCACGTAAGTATGTGGAATTTAATTTTTTTTCAACACATCATCTGTATTCACTGTTCTCATAGGCTGCGTTCCGTTTCACGCATATGCGCGCATTTATCTATACTATATGTGACGTGTACTATAGATAAATACGCGCATATGCGTGAAACGGAACGCATCCTAAAAATCAATGGTTTTCGTCAGGTAGAGACACGAAGAGATAGAAAAAACCACAGAGAAACCGGGAGAAACACGGAGAGACAGGGAGAGACAGGGATTGAAAGATTGATTGATATTTAGTTTTGATTGATTGATATTTAGTTTTCTCAGCTATTTTAAATACAATTTTAACATTTTCTATAACATATGTTTTTAACATTTAGTGCAGTAAAATTAGGATTTGATTTTGGAATATCGCTTACAGGACGGATTTTGTGCCAATCTCTTCTCTACTGTGTCAATAATATGTGGTAAAAAATCCGCACCCTAAAACGTGACGAATTTTTATTTAACAAAAAATATGTATGTGCAAAATTACGATTGTTTGCAAATAACTTTTGAAATTTGATACTAATCGGAAAATTTCTTGGACCAATCGGAAGAAAAAAAATTTTACATAAATAATTTTTAAGAAGTTTGTTTTTTATCTAATTTTACTGCACTATTATATGCTGAGTTTACACCGATTGGTTACATTCCGTTTTTTAATGTAAACGAGTCTTTATGTAGATATATATTTGAGTCACGTAGTGAACGCAAGCCGCGAGGCCGCGCCGCGAGTCGCCGAGTCGATGCTTCTCTTTCCGCTACTGAGGTCGGCGTCCATTTGCATTTTCTTGGTGGTGTATACGAGCGTCTTTCATTGATAAGCTGTTTTTTTTACGCATTTATTTATCGTAAGTACGTTTACTAAAAGTTTGTGTTTTAAGTATTTCGTTCTATCTTTTCATTACTCCTGCAATGAAGAGGAACTACGAACAGATATTTCTCATAAAACTTTGAGATTCAGATCTATAGTTTTTTTGGAAATTTTATTGTTCTCGTGTAAAAACTCGAGATTTGTATCGCAATTTTTCAGTATATTCGCGTTTATTTAGAACAAAAGTTCGATTATTCTTCATGTCTTTATAACAGAACTGTGTGTTAGTGCATTGAATATTTTTGTAAAATACTATCTGAAAACTGTTGCTAAAGTTTTGTAGAAAAAATACAATTTATAAAACAAACTCTCTTTACATTTTATCAAACAGTTTTGTCTTAGATAATATTTCTTAACACTCTTAGATCTTTAAAGTTAATCTTGTTTTAAAAAGTATATTGCATAATATATGTTTATATAAATATGCTTAAAGAGTAACTCCAAATTTATATTAATACAAAATTGCATGAAAAAGTAGGAAGCTTGAACAATGGACGGAGGCCCTGGTGGTAGAGGTGGATTTCGAGGTCGTGGAGGTCCTGGAGGAATGATGAGAGGACGAGGTGGATTTGGTGACAGAGGAAGGTAAAAATTTTATAAAAGTTTAATATCTAAGTAAATATACAATAAAGTTATATAAGATCTTTTATACATAATTAGTTAATATTACAATTGCAATAATACAGGTTTTTATATATATTTTTCTTAACAGAGGTGGCCCTCCTCGTGGTGGTATGATGCGTGGTGGAAGAGGAAGCGGACCTGGTGGAGGCATGAGAGGAGGTCCGCCAGGAATGAGAGGCAGAGGTGGTCCTCCTCGAGGTGGACGAGGTGGTCACTTTCCTCCAGGGTAAATACATCTCTCATATTTTATTTTATTTATATAAATTTTTATGCTTTTGTAATTAAGAGACTAAGAGATTAAAAGAGAGACCAATTTTAATCTTTTCTTTCAAAGTCAGAATTATAAAAGCTATGTTAAAACTTTGTTGTTTTCGTCATTCATAGACCACCAGAATCAGGAATGTCTAGTGGACCTGGAAATGGTCCACCGCCTCTAGGAATGGGTGGTCCCCCACGAGGAGGTGGTGGAAGAGGTGGAGGAAGCAACAGTTTTCGCAGCAGAGGTAGAGGTGATTTCGGCAATCGTGGTGATAACCGTGGAAGCAACAATTTCCGAGGCCGTGGTGGTCTTGACCGAAGTAGAGGAGGGTCTAGGTAAGATAACTTTATATTTATGCAAAGTCTTGAGATATAAGTATTTTATATTTGTGTTTTTATTATGTATATTATTATATTAAGTATTTTAAACATTTTTATTTCTTAAGAGGGGGAGGCGGTTCTAGCAGAGGTGGACCTAGTCGAGTTGGTGGCTTTGGTGATCGTGGAGGCCGGGGAATCAGCGGTGGCCGAGGTGGTCCAACAAAGCGAGGAGGAGGCCCCCCAAGCACTGGACCGTCAAAACGGCCACGTTTTGATCAGCCTTCACAATCATCCAATGGATACGCTACTCAACCTAGGTAAATTTTAAGGACGAACTTTAAAGAAATATTTTTCAATTAGCACACATGATAAAATTTTGCTTTATGATGATTTTAGCCAAGGAAGTTACGGCGGTTCAAATAATGCCTACGGTGGTGGCCAGCAGCAACCGCAACCACAGCAAATAGGAGGATACGGTGGAAGTGGATACGGTGGTTCGCAAGGATACCCTCAGTCTTATCAGGGCTATGAAAGCTATCAGCAACCTCCAGATTACGCACAAACGACGGTAAGTGAATGAAATTTATGATAATAATATAACAATATTGCGCTGTTCTTTTGGAAAAATAAAAATTTTTCTTTTAATATCTTATGAGGTTTTAATATTGTTAGACTTATTTGTTTCCACATATTTACATGAAGTTTGCAATTATTATACGATTTCAGGCGTATCCATCTGCACCACCAGACAGCAGATATGGAGCGTCGTCTGTTCCAGCAGCAGGTTTCGGTGCTAATGATCCTTACAATTATGGCAAAGCTCCACCATCGGGTAAGTTGCAAAACAGAGGAAAAAGAAAAAAAAAGATCACGTATATATACGTCACGTGGGTTCTGTCGTTTTTTTTTTATTTCTTTTGTGTCTTCCTTTTTCGCGACAAGACAGATCGAGAAGAGACTCGATACACGTTATTTTTGTATATTTAATCTAGGATATACACTTAATTTGATTCAATTCAAATATATTATTTCATATAAATTCTATAGAATGATATTCTATTTTGCTATTTTGTCTTAATGAAATTTTAACATCTAGAGGTATCGAGTTGAATTGAGGTCTAGCCATATCAGGACACTGTATAGATAGATCATTAATATTACGTGGTACATGTTCAGCCAATTACCAGGAGGCAGTGCCAGCCGCGGGGCCAGGGGGCGGGGGCGGTGGTTACGCCCCTGCTAACCCGTATGACGAGCGATCTAATGCGATGCTCCGGGGTGGTTACTCAACGCAACCGTACGGTTAGTTATTTCGTCCGCTCACACCATGTACAGCTCATTATCATGCTTTTGTTGTGACCGTTGGGGCGATCCTTAAGGACTGTAAAAAATTAAAATTTGAAATTTGCGGCGAAGAAACGGCTGAAAAATATATTTTATTGGTATAACATATCGGCGTTATTTAGTTGTAACAAATTCGTTGACCATATATATTACGGCATTAATAAAAAAGTCCTCGGAGAATTTGTAAAAAATTTGTCTTACATGCACTTTTTTTGTAAAACCTCATCGTCTCAGTTCGATATAATGAAATTCTTAAGGATTGCTCCTTCTTGACGCTCTTGTTTTCCGGTTGACTTCTGAGATATTATGTTTCTTCGTAAAAATATTAAAAATTATTTTGATTCAGACGAGAAACGATCTGACGATTGTGACAGAGAAAGGAGCACGTTTTGTTTAATCGTGAATCTAAGAAACGTGAATAACTTTTGGTCGCTTCACCGGATCCTCGTACCAATTTTTGTTGTACTTTCGTGCATTGTATATTTCACTCGCGGTGGAACGCAGAAGAGTTGCGTAGAGTTTCACGAATCCCAACATAGCAGAAGAAAAAATATGTGAACGCTTTTATTAGGATATCAGCACTGCAACACTGCCTCCTGCTCTTTCACAATGCAGAATACTTGAGTGTGAAATGACACCATTTGAATATTTGAAGAATGCGCAATTTAAAAAAAAATTACACATGTAAAAAGATCTTACAGAAAATAATCATTGTTACGATCACTTATCACAGTACATCTTTTTAATGTAGTACTGATGTCTTTTAATTTTTTTGTTTTAGTTTTTGTCTCTTATACTTCAGTAGTATTTTTAGTGTTTATGTTTTCGTTTATTTATATAAAATAATAATCATTTATTTATTTTTGTTCAAAAAAATGAGAAATGATTTATGTATGTAAAATATACGTCTGTGCAATAGAACAATACTTTTCTTTTTATTATTACTTTCTTTTTGTTTCATGTGTTTCTCGTCTGTGTCATTTCTTCTTTCTGTTGTGTTTGTAACATTTATTCTTTTGCGAAACATGATCTAAAACGGTCGTTCTCTTTGTGATTGCAGATTATCCTAATCAGGACGGTCCGAATCCAGTTTATGGGAAACAGGAATATGGTAAGTACAAGTCGCAATACAAAAAAGTCATTCATTGATTAAAAAGAAGAGAGATTTAGTTAGATCTCTCGGAAAAGAGAAATTTTATAGAAGTGTTGCAGGATTACGTATTTCAGACTGACACTCTCTATCGCACATAAGTATGATAAAAAATAAAAGAAAAACAAACGAGAAATATCAAAGCATTTATAAAAAAAAAAAAAAAAAAAAAAAACTTATATTTATCTGATTTCGCAATATTTACGTAAGATTACGCATTAACAAAATTACACGGAAACGCGATTATACTCATATCGCAAGAGAATATTCGTTATAATTTATAATCAAATCTAGAAACTAAAGTTTTTACAGTTACTTGAACAATCAAATTAGGCAAAACACAAATATTACATATTTTATCGTGTGCGCGCATACACACTTAAAAAATATATAAAAAAAAAGACAAACTATCAAAGATAAACAGGCAAAAAAGTAGTAGCGATATCGTTAGAAGAATTTTTATATATATGTATTTAGGACGCTCTCGATTTTTATATATAATATACATGTAGAGAGAGAGAGAGAAGAGAGCGCAGAAATGCAAATTCTGTTTTCCGAGTAATGGAACGGTGGAGCTATGGTTGTTTGCAGGTGGCAGTGCTGGTTACCAAAACACCCAGTCTCAACGACGTTATTAAAGATATCCGACACACACAATTAGTTCGTTCATTATATATAACTTTCAAAGTAGATAATATTCGTCAATGACGTGTAACCGAAAACAGCATCTTTTTTAAAGAGAGAGAGAGAGAGAGAGAGAGAGAGAGAGAGAAAAGAAACAAAATAGGACATGTAACGTGTCTCTCCCAAAGCAAAAGTTTTGAGAAGAACTTTGTGTTCTCGATAACTAATGCAAAAAAAGAACACACTAATGACAATCGAAGAATCTATAAGAAAAGCAAGTTATAAGATGAGCCTCTCCGGATCGAAAAAATTATTAGAATTATATCAAATTATATATCTTGATTTTTTCGGAAAGGCTTGATCGCGCGCGTGCATAGAGTGTCTCAGAAAGATGGGAGAGAATTGATGTTAAAGACAAATTTTTTTCAATGTAATGTTTTTTTTTTAATATAACTTGTAAACCGCTATTTTTTATATTTCATTAATTCGACAAAATTTTACATAACTGATTTCAATTTCGTTTCACTTGAGTCAGAACTGACGAGTTTTCATAGTTTTCGGTCAATTTTCTCTGCGTCTTCCTTTACATTCTTTTCGTTCTTCTTATTTTAGCTCATGTGTTTTTTTTATAGCTTAGCTCGACATAGGGAAACACAATAACGGCTTGATAGTTCTCAATAAAAAGGTTTTTGAGAATACATCTCTATATGTGTATTATTTTGTTTCTTACTAAGAAACTATTCTTTTCTATTACTAGGAAGAAATTTTCTATCACAATTAAGTCCTGTCTGTTTTTATTATTAAAGTTTCTTTTTTTGCTTTTTAGTTGAATTAAAAATCAGACTTTAGAAACTTGTCAGCTCTGATCTGAAGGGAAAAATTACACCGGACAATTGTTTGCAATTTTATTTTGTTATAAAGTGGAGTCGAGGGAATTTTTAAAAACGTGAACGTTTATTAAATAATTCTTTGAGAACTTCGTACAATTCCACGTTGTTGTTTTTTTTTTCTAAGACGCTCTTTTGCATTATCTTTTGCTTTAAAAAAAAAAAATCTTTCATTCCCGTTTAATGTCTTGATATCCGTACACTTCTTTATCGATGTATCACTCAATCAATGATATATACTTTATATTTGACACTTAGCAATGTACAACACTGTTACTTTTCTACGTCGTTCGTACGTAGACGACCTTAGGATTAAGTTCAAACTTTGTGAAGAGATTTAATCCTTCTACGATTTCTAGTGTAACTCAATGCAGTAATAATTATACACAGCAATGACACAATGCGACAATGACGATATTTGTAAATGCAAAGACGTTCGTCCCTGTTTTTGTAAATAGAAACCGTAAAAAAAAAAAAAACAAAAAAGAAGAGAAACAAAATAAATCGAGCCAATAGTTTCCATTTTTTGTCTGTCGTAATTATAAATACTCTGGTGAAAAGCGCAATTTAGCGCAAAAATGTGTGTACTTTGTCTCTCCTCTCGTATAGGTAAAAAAAGAGAGCAAACATTTATTTGTATTGAATTCCAGTCTTTATAAATGGGTTCTCTCTAGAAAAAAAAAAATTGTTTTTCAGCAAAAATAATTGAAAGGAACTTAAATTTTACACCTATCAAAAACTTGAAAAAAATTATTCGTTTGATATTTTATTCTAATTGTTATTTACTGAGGTCATTTTATAATTTATTGTACGAGTTTTTGTACTGTATCTATATCTGCATATGAATTTTATAAGTATTTGTAATTCTCTGTAGTTTAAGTGTACAACAATTTACTCCGCGCGTGTGGCTATGTATCACACTGTTGAAAAACGTAATCTTTATTTATTGAAAAATGCATACAATTATTTAGTTGAACGAAAGAAATATGCACGCATACATTTGATGTAGAGAGATTGTCTTTCGATAAGCTATTGTATCAGTCGAGAAAGGGCGCGAGATAGGATATTAATTGAATACCTATAGAAAAATCTTTTAGTATCACTGTCGCGCATATTATTTTATATTAATTAACGAAATTTGCACGAATTACTTTTAGTGTGTTTGTGTACGAGAAATATGTCATAACGAATAACTATATAGCGTATCATTGTAATTATCTGGATCTATTGTAAGTATAAGTGCTCGATTGAAATGAAATATTGAGAAAGACAGAAAAAAAAAAAGAGATCGAAATGGTGTTATATCGAAGATTTCTTATTATTAATCCTCACCTGCGGCGTAAGAAAAAAGAACAGACGAGACACGAAAACCAGCAACTGCCCTAGGAAGACATACCTAGAAAGCTTGAATGAACAGAAAAGGGAAAAAGTCGAACAAAGACGTTCCCTCAAATAGTATAGCAACGACGTAGGTATGATACACATTTTAGAAAATCATCTTAGTAGAATGCAAACCTGTCTGAGTTCACAGAGTTATTTTTTTGTTTGCAAAAAATTCTTCGATCAGTTTGGAATCGATTCTAAAAAAATTTTTTCGAAGTCAGATATATTTGAATCCTCTTAAAAAAGATAAATAAAATTTTGTAACGTTTAAAAGTTTATATAAAGGAATCTGTTGTTGAAAAAAAAAACTACTATTTTGTCAAAAAATTAATCAAATATTGCAAAAAAGACGTCCAATAATTATAGCCATTTTACGACACAAACTAATTGTTTTTCTATACTTTTATTAAAGATGTAGTATTATTTCTCAGAAATAATATTGATGTAAGTACAATTACAACACAATGTGTGTGTGATGTCTAAGTGAGAAATAACTAAGGTTTATTTAATTAATAAAATTTTGAAAAATGAGTTTATTTCACAGGCTTAGCGACAAGCTGAAATACTTAGGAAACAATGAAAATCAAAGAGCGAGTGAAAGAGAGACTGAAAACTATCGTCCCTCCAGCAAGAACATGCTAAATTTGCTAAAGATCGTTCTCCCCATTTAAGAAGTGACCAATCAAGTCACCTTAACTCAGTGAAACCAGTATTAATTATTTTCGTTTTAATTGTTTTTAGATTCAGTAATAAATATAAAGATAACTTTAATATTAGAGAGAAAAATTGGTAAATCTTTGTGAATTTATAACGAATACTTCAGGCCTTTTTTACTCTACATGTTACATATATATATATATATATAGACATACGTAATATATAAGATAATTTAACAGTTTTTCAAAAAACATTAGTTTCTTGTGCACACGAAAAAAAACAGTTAAATTACATATTTTCTCATGTCTCAATTAATTTTGTTAGTCTATGATAAATATTAATACATATATATATATAGCAAAATAAATGCTACGTGAACAAATGTGTATGGGACAAAAAGCGAGCAAAAAGAGTAATGAAATTTTTAAGAATCACGCTCTATCACGTGCGTAATGCAAAACATGCGTAATAAACGAAAATTAAATGAAAGTCAAATGCTCGAGTAGAAACTTCAACCGAAAAAGCTCTCAGGTGAGTAAATACAAATAAATATTTATCCGTTCCTCTTGAAAATCTATATCAATTTTCAGAAAAGAACATATGTAATATATGTATATTTACATCTGTATATACGAGAGTTAATTAACGAAGTTATATAATTAAGTAGTAACAGGTAGTATTCTTCGGCTATTATTGCATTTATCGAGTGTGAAAAGTTGTAGCAAAAATACCATATCTGTCTGATCTGAGAAAATATACATAACGTATATAACAACAGGCAGAGTTGCGTTTCTTTATTTTTATGTCTCGTGTATAGATATAAATAATATATGTGTACAACAACAGCCTAAGATAAAAACGTTCGCAACAAATAAAAATGGACGTAGGATAAGAATGGAAGAAATTCGTGGAATTTACACTTTTTTTCATAAGAACTTGCAACAACAACATATATTACAAGTTGTTATCGTAAATAAATTTATTTTGTTATTTCATAAACGCACGACGGACAGGCGTTTAGAATTTATATTGTAATCTGAAAGAAAAAACCTGAGAAAAATTGTCTAATGACTTTTTGACCGCAATGTAGAAATAGCTAAATAAGTGACTAAGGTGTACAAGGTGTGTAAGAGATGTAAAAAAAAAAGCGTAACAATTCACTCGATAATAGACGTAATTTCTCGACAAAACAAGTAATACTCTGAAACGATAGATTTATGAAAATGATCGATATAAGACAGATTAGTTTCCCAAGTTAATTCGCAAAAAACAAAAAGAATCCGATTCTCGTCTGACTTGTTGCTGTTGCTTTCTCTAGGTTGATCACGACACTACTAAATGCCAATGGTTGACATCGTGGCCCGACATAAAATCCCTCGATAACTGCCACATGACTGGCATCGCAACTTTTCGATGATCGAAGAAACGACGTGCCCGCAATCGCGGTGAGTCCAAGACAAAAATAATAAAATTTATTATCTTGCAACTTTATCTCAAATGTATCGTTTTTATTATTTCCAGGTTCTTGACGTCAGTTTTTGACTGGACGTCGTTTCTAACGAAAGAAGCTCGAATCAAATCGGAAATCATGTCGCACACAAAAAAAAAACACTTTTTTTACGATATTATTTCTCGCAAGAAAGTTTGGCATAACAGTTCTCTAACTATTACTCTAGTTTGACAAAGACGCATATAGATGTTCTCTCGCAATTATACAAGTCACACATAATTTTATTTACAAAACCTTTTTATTTTATATAAAGATTTTTTCTATTATAAACTTTAGATATGATATCACGAATTAAACTTTGTTTAAACTAAAGTCATCTAAAAAGTCTTTGGCAGACGTAGCCGAAACAGTGTCAATTTATATAATCTAAAACGTGTTACGCGAAGTTGCACAACAGATCGTTTTTGCTTACTTCGAATAGTACTTCATCGCAGGTGCATTTTATAAAAATCTAAATTGTCGGATACAATCTTCGACTTAAAATTAACGTTTGTTTTTCATCGAAGATCGAATCTTCGGAAACTTCCTTCTCGCCGCCTGTGACATTAGACTCCGATAACTCTGCCAATACGTTTGCTATTTTATTCATTAGTGAATGCCTCAGCAGTTTTAGAAAATAATATGGAAAGTGAAACAAAATTTTTTTATATCTTGTATAAATCTGTAGAAGTGACAAAAAAAAATATATGTATGTAAAATATTCCAGAGGTGTCACAAGCTTATTTTTCTTACTAAATATCACCTATATGTGCTAATGATTTTTCTCACTACTTAGAATGATATCACAGAAAAAAAGAATAACGATATGAGTTTTATATATAAAGTAGAAAAGCTTCACGTACACATTAACTCTGCGGACTGACATGGATCTCAGACCCACTCAAAAATTGCACATTGGTGTCTCTAGTAAAAATTTTTTTGTTTCTAGTAAGTTTCTAGTAAGTTTTTTTTTAACGCTTATATCTTTGAAACTACTAGATATTTTTTTTATTGACGCATGATTGTTCAAACTTTTGATTAAAAAAAAAAAGAAAAAATATTGATTTTCTGCGGAGATACTTAATATTAAAGTCGCGTGGATCTCACAGACCTAATCAGTCCACAGGTTATTAAAGAGACGGATACGCCAAGTCGCCTTTAAAGAAGAAGATTTTGTCCAAAACAAGATCAAATAACACGTGACTAAATTGTGTCTAAATCTGCGGCAGCCAATGAGGACGCTCTTTGTGTACTGTCTCTTGAGTAACTTGTGTGTAAGCGTTTCAACACTGTGCTACGCTGCCACGCTGCCAAACAAGAGTAGCTTTATTATTCTGCCGAACACTTGTGTGATATTTCCACTATACATCCAGGTAGGTTTTATACAACATATATAAATAACATTGTTATGCTTTTATTGTTATTTTTAATTAGTAAAAACTACAAAAAAAGGAGGAAATAATACATAGCTATTGCCATGGAGGACGACTCTTACGAAAAAGAATTGCTGGCAGTAATACATTGCGGTAGTAGTACGAAAGAATTACTGGCATTCTATGTAATTGCCAGTAATATTCTCAAATGACTCCTATGTGTAATTGTCAGTAATATTTATATTATTGCCTTTATTTATATGTAATCGGCAGTAGTTTTGTTTCGTAAGGGGATGTTAAATATAAACAATATCTTTAACACGTGTCACGTACAGGTCGTATACGCCCCACGCTGAACTTTCCATTCGAGCTACTTCGAAATTTTCCTTATTAAAGATAGCAATGTTTGAAAAAAGGTTTTGGAAAATTACATATTGATGTTTAAGTATCATGTATAGCGCATCTTAAATTCTACACTTTTTTCTTGATGATTTTTGCAGTATTGTAAAGTATTAATCTTGATAACCACACACGTATATACGACCCACGCGACTTGAACGAAAAATTATCGAAAATCGATCTGACACGGAATGTGTTAATTTACTCGAAGATATATCTAGAAGTTTGCCGCGCAATTACTTTCCACTGCATTTTGCTGCAAAACATACCGATCGCTTAGCATAATAAGCATAAACCGCTGACGTTCAGCGGAAAATATATTATAACAGTTACAACGCAGCCATTGGTCTATGTTTAATTGTATTAAAGTAAACTATATTCTTATTAAATCGGTTTGATTTTAATAATGTAAACGATGTAATATTAAGCTGGAACGATATGCCTTCTTCAGGCATATTGTATCAAAATAATATGCGTATTTTAAACACATTTATAATGATGTAAACATTAGAATTATAACATTGAAAAACAAATTTTATTTAATTCGCGTACCAAAAAGATATGCGGTGTAAACTAAATCATTGTCTTATACACACACGCAGACACTCACGTCATAAGCACACACTGATACACACGCGTATCTTAGCTCGCCTCAACTGCAAGTAGCATCGTAAATCGGTCAAAACAACAATGTCGGAACTGCGTCACGATTGCTCAGATGAAGAACTGGATAATAATAGAAAAGAAGAATGTTCTTCAAAAAGTGATGATTCTACTCAGACTACTGCTGCTGCCGACATTCCTGTTAAATCAAGCAATAATGCAGAGTGGGAGAGTATTGATGACGGAAAACTGTTGATTTACACACCATCATCTGTGGAAAATCAAGACAAAGTAATTATTCATTCAAAATTATTCAATATAAGTTATAATTATTTATTTAATTTGATATCTTTGCACATATTTGATTGATAAGATTAGAAAGATTTTGGAATAGTGTTTTAGTTACATGTAAACGAGCGATATTAAATAAAACAAATTTGAATTTTAAGGTGATTGGATACGGTTTGGACAATACTTTAATAAAAACCAAGTCTGGTCTCAGATTTCCGGAGAATCATGACGACTGGACATTCCTACATCCTAATGTACCCCGTAAAATAAAAAAATTTTACATTAAGAAATACAAAATAGTGATTTTCACGAATCAGGCCAATTTGAACTTGACCGACAAAGTTGACCTCGACAAATTCAAACAAAAAATCGAGAATATCGTAAAGAAAATCGGCGTTCCTATCCAAGTAAGATTATTGTTTTGTATTATACTGTGAACGACAAATTGAGAGACAATTTGTTTTACTTTTTGTTGTTTTTAGGTTTTTATTGCTACAGGATACAGCATTTATAGAAAACCGGCAATCGGTATGTGGGACTATTTGCAAAAAAAGGTAAAAGATATATATGTATTTAGAGAAATATATTAATATATAGAATAATTAATATATAGAATATATTAATATATAGAATATATGTATATGGAAAATAAAATATACATATAGAATATATGTATATTTTATTATATATATACATAGAACTTAAAATATGTTCAGTGTTAATTTTGTTAAAATTTAATTATTCTATATATATAGAATTCTATATTTGAATTCAATTTTAATAAAATTAATATTTAACATCTTTTAATTCGCAATACAAACATAGAAAAACGGACGAATACCAATCGGCAAACGGCTTTCGTATTACGTGGGTAACGCCGTTGGTCGAAGAATTGCCTGGATTCAAGAACAGAATAAAACTGTTTCGTGCGTGGATATATTATTTGCAGTGAATCTGGGTGTCAGGTTCAGAACACCAGAGGAACATTTTCTGAAGTACAAGAAACCAATAATGTGCTTCATACCCAATTTCAATCCGAAAAATCTGTTACCAATCGACAACTTGGATGTTACCAAATTCATGCTGAAAGAACAAGAAGTAGCAAACTCAGTTTTCATAATTTTTTATATAAAATTATCTTTCTAGAAAGTTTTAATGTATCTAGTATAAGATACAGACAAATGTATAAGAATATTTATTTTACTAACAGATAGTACTTACGATTGGCAACCCAGGCTATGAAGAGTCACGCTTTGTAAAAAATTACTTGAAGGGATACGAATACGTAAATAGAGACACCTTAGACAATTGGCAGAACTTTATCGCCATAATCGAGCAATATTTGGATCAAGGAAAGAGTGTAGTCATCATAGATAACATTAATTCTCATCCGGCCACAAGGCAGAGATATACAGAAATAGCAAAGAAGCGCAACATTCCAGTGAGATGTTTTGTTATGACGACAAGTATAGGCCACGCGAAACATAATATCAAGGTAATTAACATAATTTACTGATCGTTAATTAGTTACTGATTTATGATAAGAAATGTTTGTCTTTTATATTAGTTTCGCTCATTGACGGATCCCAGTTACGGTCCGATCAACCATAGTCTAATCGAATCTTACGCGTAAGTGGAATTTGTGTATCTAACATCTTGCTTTATAAGTTTTATTGCTATTTTTCCAATTAATTTTGTTTTATTTGACAAACGTAGGAAAAATTATGTGCCGCCAACTGTGGAAGAAGGTTTCAAAGACATAGTAGAAATCAATTTTATGCCAAAGTTCGATAACAAGGAGCATCAAAGACTCTACAAAATGTACTTGGTCGAAACGGTCGATTCAACTCGGAAGCCTTATTCTTACTAAATTAAGTTATATACATCTAGGAAAACTGACACTCTCATACGAAGAACGCATAAATGTATACATATATGTCTACAGTCTATTGTATCATATTAAATTTTATTTCACGAGTAAAATAGAAAATAGAAAATGTAATATTTTGTATGTCAGCGACGAGTTGTGAACACCGCGTTGCATCAACAGCGATTACATTTTGTCACAAGCGTGTCAGAGCGAAAGAATCAAAAGAAGTTATTGTACTAAATGTGCAAATTTAAATATGATTGACAAAGCAACCCTATTTTTGATGTATCATTAACATGAATAATACTTTAATAAGTAACATTTGATTGTTACAACACACACACAAAACAGCTTGAAAACTCATCAAATCTCTCGATATATTTTCTTCTCATCAAATTTTAGAACGTCTCATTACTAATTTGTTCATTGTAGAAGTCTTTTTACACAATGCTGCTTATATATAAAATTGACAAATAAACTTGATATTTTAAAAACAGCAAATACAGCCAACGAATAATTTTTATTTAATTATAAATCGTGAAAATCACAAAGCTTTTTTTATTTATAAGACAACTTGTAAAAAAGGAATTTTCTATATTCATAATGTCCCCCCCATTGAAAGATTTGTCTCTCCTAAATTTTTTTCATTATGGCATATTTAATCCTCACACCGGGCGATCGAGGATTGGCGGCTACGAGCGGTGTGACGCTTCTCAATGCGGGCAGTAAGGCTGAGGCACAGCGGCTCAGCGGACTCAGTGCCCGCGCAGACGTCGTTGCGGGTAGTTGTTTTCTCTTTTGATGTACATACTGTATGCGATGTGAGTATGGTTGTGTGAGTTTGTATACAATGCGTTTGTGAAAAAGCGTACGTACGGAGTAAAACACTGATTGTGCGACGAGCCAAGAAAGAGAGAGAAAGAGAGAGCAAAAGTGCTGTCAAGAAGTCGGCGAGGTAACATCTGCAATGTTTGGGAATGACGCGACGGTTTGCTCACGTATTCTCCCCGTTGATCTTCGCGAGATCCGCTAAAAAAAGAGTCCCGTTCTTTCGCACAGCAGTAAAATAGAGAATAGTTTTTTCTCTGATTTGCAGCACTGTTAATACAAAATCCTTTGCAAGTAGCTATTACATATATAACAACGTGATTTAGAGAGAATTCTGAATAATACAAAAATAGATAGAGTTTGATTTTTATATAATACAGTAGTGCCTCGCGTATTTGCCGCGTATTTGCCGCATGAAGAAAGTACTCGGCTTTCTGCGAAGCACTTCTAGAAATTTATAGGAATAACTCGTAGAGAGATATTAGGGAAACATGTGGCAAATACGCGGCAAATACGCGAGGCATTACTGTATATAGTTCCGCGTGTCTTATATATATAATGTGTGTCAAGTTTACATTTTATTTTCTCTCTTTGTTTTAAACTACATTATTTGTTAACTACAAAAATATTATTCATCATTTATGTCTTTTAATATGCCATGCTTGAATATATACTATAATATATAATTATCCTTTCAATACTACTGTTTAAATTATAATAATAATACAAGTTGAAACATTTTTCTTCGCAGTGCGAAAGAAATAATTTTAATATTGTAAAAGTTTAATATTGGTAGTTGTTATAATTTTTCTGTGTTTTGTCAAGAGATTATATATAATATTATCGTTTCGACTATATTATATCTACTGCTATTTAATTATCGTACTAAACTCTTTTGCTGCAGCGAGGTCTAATGTAAAGCGCGCGTGACAGACGGCGAAACATTTCGCGCAAAGTATGTATATAAGTTTTGTAAAAAGTATAAAACTCGAAACTGTATTACATACGTGTATATTGATTTATACGGGCGCGGTCTCTCCCGAACGATTTATGCTCGGTCTGTGGGTTTACAATCTGTATTCAGTATAACGGGACTCAAAATGGTCTATTAA
>QVOB01009825.1:11554-27473 GCA_014839585.1 Pseudomyrmex concolor | reverse complement strand
ATTGTTATATTACATTTAACTTCTATTTCTAATTCTTATTCCTAATATTTTCTCTATTGTGCTCAGGCCCTAACCCTAACCATTACCCCCCCCCATTTTTTTACATTTTTGTAGAACAAATGCAAAACTAATAAAAGGTTAAATATGACATAACATAGACTTTAAAATAGTGTTGTCGTTTGCCCTGAATTGCGATCTTTCTGATTGGCTGAAGCAAATTTCTTAAGATTTATGACTTATAATTCTGACTTATCACTAGTGTCATATGAGTAGTAACTAATATCTTATTGTAAAAAGCCCTTCCTAGTTTTGATCGGTCTTGTGTTGTTTATTACACAAGTTTTACCGATTACTTGAATCAGTTCTGCAGTCGAATTGGTGAAATTGGTCTTAAAGCCAATCAATTGGATCACGCGTTAATCTCGATTGGCTTCGACCAATGCGATTGGTCAAACTGGTTTATATATAGTGTTGAAACTACAAATATGAATAAACAAATTATTAGTTACTTAACAAGCCTTTTTCATCGCAAGATTATTTTTTGAAGAACGTTAATTAAACATTTTATTGCAAATAAAACCATTGAAATCCTAATAAATTTTACCGGATATAAATCCATCGCTTTTGTCTTACTGCTCAAGTTTTTTATGTGTTCTTGACTTAAAGACGTTATTTGATTTCTTATAGCTACAGAATAGATGTAGCAAGTCATACACATGATAAAAAAAAAAAACTTAAAATACTCGATAGCTTGTATGTACATTCAATTTTTAGTTTTTACAGTCGATTCGTTTTTTTTTTTTTTTTTTTTTTGTTTGTTGATCATTTCGTTCTGTCTTGGATTTTTATTTTTTTCTTCTCATTTTCTTCAACTCATTCTGCTGCATCGCAGCCTCTCCGAAAATTTCGTTCACTTTATGTTTCCGTTCAGCATCGCTCTTAATTTTTTGAGCAATCTGTACTTTAGCCAAAAAGTCACGGTCTCTTCTTATCTCGCGAATCGCGCCCTTGAACTCTCTCTTGTACTTGTGTAACAATTTCTCTCTTTCTGCTTTTTCTCTCGACATCGGTTTATGTTTCTTTCCGTCGTATCTGCAAGAGAATATATCGTTTGAAAAATGTCACATATATTAAAACTTGTAAATCATAAAATCGTTGTTATAAAAAATTTTCATATCAAAATCTATAACACCATACATACACTGTCATTATTTTAGGCTCGTACGTCCTCAGAGGTTTGGGCCTCTTTTTCTCAAGCACAATATATTCCAATTTCTTGCTCCGTAGAAGCGCGAGTTCCTTACGCACTGTTTTTACGTGCTTTCTCACGTTTGACGGATAGTTCTTGAATTTGTTTATTTTCAATAATTTTAAAATAGGCTCGAATATCGAATATGCCGCTTCTAACTCTTGAAGCTGGTTCTCAAATTCTCTAACTAGATTTACTGAGGTCAGTAAAGCTCTTATCTTGAAGTCGTCGTCCAAATCCTCATGAATCAGATCATTTGCAGACATACGTGAATCCTCCAAATCAATTGTTACTTCAGTTTTATCGATCACTAAAGACTTTAGGTCTCTTTTGAAAGGTGGTATGACTTTTATTTCTTGTGTCAAATCGGCGGGCGTCGCCGTGTAAATGACTCCACGTAAAAAGTTAATTACGGACGGTGCAAATCGCTTGTTTAATTGTGTATACTGTAAATTAAAAAAAGAAAAAAAAACAGTTAAAGTAATTACGGATTTATGAAATCTTTGATGATTTATGTGAAATCAAACTGTAAAAACTGTATACTTGCTTCTAAAACAAGTGTACATATAAACAAGCCTTTGGAAATATCACTTCGACATCTCTTGATACGAGCTCTCAGCAATATTTGCGACATAAACACTAAACAGGGTGTGACAACGGCATGCCTAAAGTCAGATGTTGGAAACAGCAAGGACACTAGTTTAAAAAATATAAGCTGAAACCAACAAAAACGTTGTATATTACATTTAAGCATAACATGTATGATTAGTCAAAGATAATTTTTTATATAAAAAAAAAAAAGTCTCATACCGTATCCATACCGGGATAAGTTTTATTTTTCTTTTCAAATTTTTTATACTTTTCCTTGATTACTTCCTGTACAGAAGTTTTAGCATTTTCTGGATTCATGTGTGCCAGATCATAAAAGTAAGGACACAATCTGAAAATAATAACAAAAAACAAAAAAAATTAGCATAGTAATATAACGAAAAGAAAATCTGATAATAAAGTATGTGTCTTACCTATCAAAAATTTCAAAACACTTAATTAAACTGTCAGCAGTGTTTACAACAGCGCAATTATTTACATATTGCAGTAAATATACAAATAGATTTGACATTGCTTCTTTATTTTTACCATCTAACGTTGGATGATTACATTTTATAATGCGATCCACGATGACCGATTGATAGTCCGCATTATGATTTTCTAAGAGTTCTTCCAACTCTTCGAAGCTATCTGGAGCATTGTAGGTGTAAGGAAGTTCTTTTCGCGCCTTCTCCATAATTTCTTTTCTCTTCAAGAGATCTTTTATGATTTCTTGCTTCTCAGTCTTGTCAGACGAAGTCTGCACATTATTATCGCTCTGTTTCAATATTGATTTAGAACCAATTTCATTAGATTGTTCTGTTTGTTTATTGTCTTCCGACACAGTATCGATAAATCTAACACGCCTTTCAACGGCTTTATTGTCGTCATCTTCACTGGATGATTCAGACTCTTTCAGATCTGAAAAATCTTCCTCTGATTCTTGACTTTGATCCTCATTGTCTGAATCTTCATTGTTAGAGTCTTCCTCATTCGAATCCATGTTATTATCTTCACTATCTTTTTTCTCATCATTATTATCATCATTGGTCGCTGAATTAACGTCATTGTTATCATCAACATCTTCAGTAATAGGTTCTGTAAAAAAATCATCATTTAGATCATCAGCAGATCTCGGTCTGTGTTTATTACCAGCGGAAGATACAAATCCTTTCATTCTTGCCAATCTGTCGGCTTCAAGTTCTTCTAATCTTTCTTTTTCTTCTTGAGCAATTTCTTCCTCTGATTTCAATTTCTCCGTTGGATTGCCTCTAGCTTCAAACTTTAATTGCCGTACAGCAATATCGTAGGCATCGACTTTTGCCGGTCTGTCATCATCCGTGCTAGATTTTTTGGAAGCAGATATTATAGGAAGAAGATCTTTCCATTCAGAATCAAGTTTCTCCGTCAGATCTATCGTCTGCTCGCGTATCTTTTGTTTTTCCGCTTTTCGTTTCTTCGACTCCGCGATGAGCTGATCGATCAAATCCTTTCTCGATAATGCAGAATCTGATCTTGACAAAGTCCCTCCGCCGAAATGAGCGTCTTCTACAAAATTTCTATCGAGTTTGTCGTTGATGTTTCCGTTATCACTGTATTCATCGTCACTCCTGGGATCGTCGAATTTCTCTATTTCTTCAAGAGTCTGACCCCTATGTGTCAATATTTCGTCATCATGCAAGTTAAAAATACTCTTCTTGTACGCCTTTGTGCGTTCCTTGGCAAATCTCGCTATTGCTTTATCTTCCGCGCTCATGCCGAAATTTTTCTCACCTATACGTTTGTCCAAGAAAAGATTGTCTTTGTTTTTCAGTTTATACTCTTGAAGAAGACTCTGTTTACGCTTATTGATAGCCTTAGCCCTTGATATTCCTGGCAATCCACGATCATTTTTACTTTTCCGACCCAGCACCCTCTGCTTGTCTCTGTTGATGTGCACCTCAAACGGGTTTAATTGTTTTTTCTTCTTTATATCACGCTTCTGTTGTGCGAGATCGGACAAGTTCTTTGCTTTCACCATTATGTCCTGTAAATAGAAAATTATCATTTTTGTTATAAAACACATACGAATCAACTTAATCTCTGTTTACGTTTTAACTGTTTGTAGTTTAAAAATCCATCATTGTTCTCTTAAAAAAAAGAAAAAAAGAAAAAAAAACAAGTACATACTTGTAACAACGTAACCTTTAAATGCAATGAATGTAAATATTTTATTGTTTCAATATATTACAAAACTTTTATAAACATTGATAAATAGTATTCAACTTACTTTGTTAATTTTCGTACCTTGTCGAAATAAACAACATCTATATTTTGTTGTTTTTATATAATATGACACAGTGACCTCACTTACAATTCTTACAAACCATGCGTCAATCAGCGTAGTCTATCTTTTTTTATCCATATTAAAAGGAAAAAGGTAGACTGTGAACTAGTGCAGCCAAAGTATGGAAAAAGAACAGACCTAATGTTGGTATGAAGCAATGGTGTAATGGCCTTCACACATGAAATTACTTAAGACCGTAAGACGTAGCCGTAAGGAAATTGATCAATCAGAAATTTACATCTGAAAATGGTGGGCATACAGGATACATTCTGATTGGTCAATTTCCTTACGACTACGTCTTACGTTCTTACGTTATTTTGTCTGTGATGGCCTTAAGGCTGGATCCTCATACAGACAACCAGGCGCTTTGACACCGAGCGTGATTGATGAAAAGCAGGTAATGAAGGTAAATTATTTCTTATATATCTATGCTCTTATTCTTCTCTCCGCTGCGCGTAAAGGATAGGTTGAGTTTCACTTGACGTTCTCGACGATCGCAAGTGTAGGCCGGGTTTACAATATTCCGTCGCATTCGTCGATTTTCCGAATACGACGAATGCGATTGGATATCGCGTACAAGTTTTTTCACGTCGATCGTTACAAGTTGAACCCCACCCGAAATCGCAAAGCCAATCGTTGTAAAAAACGCGGTCTTCCATGCACGTGCCGGCTGATAATTTTTGTTTTCCCGGGAAAAAAAAGTCATATTTCGTGAAGAAAGTTAATTTCTCGAAATTTAACACAGCGACGATAACCATTTGACAGAAACGAGAGAGTTTGCGAAATGAGTAATTTCCGCTCTCCTATGAGATGCATATCTCCCAACGCAAGGTAAACATCTTGAAAAATATCGGAGTAGTATATCATTTGGTTAGAAAGTTCACACAACACATACATGTTTTAAAAAACCGTTTTACTAAAAAAAAAATATATGAATATTTTATTTGTAGAGTCTTAACACCCAAGCCCCAGGTACAGCAGCTGTTGGATTTGAGACAAATGCAAACCAAAGCTCGCAACAGCATTATATGGTTTTTTATCAATAGCGCACTGTTCAGCATTATTATTTTTGATATGTGAGGTTCACAAAATCTTGGTTTTGTACGCATATAAATTTTTTTTTTTTTTTTTTTTTTCAGAATATATAGTGCATATGCTTACAAATCAGTCTACTGGATCGAGTGTTGTTTAGTATCGATATTTGCACTGAATGCTTTGTATCACATTGTACAGTACACATGCGCCACTCTAAGCTTAAAATCAGTTGCTCTCAGTTCCAAACAACGATCGCTTTTAGGAGTTCCGGAAGATGATCCTTTATTCAAAGAAGAAATTTCTCAGAAACAAAAACCTCCGGAGCTCAGCTCGTCGTTGAATCTGTCGTTTATAAATCTCAGCAGACGTACAACGTCTGTTGGCTCGTCGGGTTTAAGTGATATCAGTAAGCAGAATTTGATTTACCATTACCATTATATCTTAAATTTTAACACACAGATCTTAAATGTTTTGTATTCTCTTTTTTTCTTTTTCAAGAGGATTATTCAGCACCAAGTCTAGTTTATAAATATACTAGCCCAATGTCTAAATCAGTTATAAGCTCCAACGGATCTTATAGTAAATCTATGAATTCTTCGCTGAATGGAAGCCTAACAAATGAGAATTTAATTCAAGATGAATGTGAATTGGAAAGTTATCTCAAAGAAGTGGAGCAACAAAGAAAATGCGCATTGTCTACAAATGTCGATCAACCTTCCAATCTCTTGAGTTCCTTCTGGTCTCACCCTGCTACACGAGCTCCTGGTGAAGTATCACCACTACTACGGAGATGTGCTTATCAACTTGCACCTACTATTGGTAAATGTGAAATTTATTTGTTCAAAATGTTTGTGTGTAAAATTGTTTCTACAATTATGTTTGTTAATTATATTATTATTCCAATTATTTCTGTTCTTAGATAAAACAAAGGCAACTAGTCCCGGTGCTGAGGAAAGAAATTCTCCTAGAGGCATATTTGGTGCATTAGATGTTTGGAGAAAATATAGGATTGATCCGAACAAGGTGAATGAATGGACTGCCAACCTTCGTATGGTAAATATTAATAATCTTTGTGTCAGAGTGAGTTACAAAACAATTATAAATTGAATATTTCAAACATGTAAGATACGTTCCAGTGGATCAGCACGACAGTTGTGGAACGTGTGGCTTTGGAAATAGACAATATATGCGTGGCATTGGTACGTCATGGTCTGAGCGACTCGCAGCCCGGTCACGTAGGATTGGATAGACTCAGAAAACTCGCGCAAGCACCATTTCTAGTCTCTGCCATTCCCACTCTGCCCACGTTGGTTCCCTTTCTCGAACTCTCTAACAATCAAGAGTATCTCGTAAAGAGAATAAAGACCCTCGCGAAGGGAGGATCGATGAGCGAATTCAAGTGGAACGGCGGCGGATCTCACAATGGCAAGGAATGGGACTCCAGCCTGCCAACTGATTCCGCGGTAAGATATACGTTACAGTCCGTGCATCTGTGTAATTTGCATCGATAGTTTTTAAATGACTCTGCATTTTTTTTCTCGAAGATAATCATGCACCTGATTGCGACTTACATGGATACGCAATTGGAAGCGCCCTTGGATCAACCAGATGCCAGGCCATTTACATCAAGATACATGGCGAGATCCGGCATGGAACTGCCGCGAAACAAAGGCCCGATAATAGTTTGCCAATCGGTAAACCCACCGCACTACTGCTTGGCGCTGTCTGGCGATTCGCTGCCAAGTGATTACGAAGAAGTTCAACGGGTAATCGCATATGTTTTTTTTTACATATTTCCACATCTTATCTCGTTGTACAATGACATTTATAATTTTCAGGGACGCAACAATCTGTTCCACACATTTTTGCTTTTCTTGTACATAGTCAAGACGCGAGATCACGGCATGCTGGGACGCGTTAACGCGGGATCTTCCGGAATTAATATCTTATGGGTGATAGACGGTTAACAAAAATCATTTTTTACTTGCTTAGCAAAATTAAAAAGAAGAGATGAAGCGACTGGTCGTTATAGATGAATTTTAGCCTACGTGTGTGTGTGTGCGTGCATTAGATGTGAACACTCACTTATTTCGAGATTAATCTTCTTAAATTTTTAACTTTTACATCTCGTTGTGTGTGTGTGTGTGTGTGTATGTGTGTATTGTGCTAATTAAGCAATCACACGAGTGAGGACCACAATTTTTTTATTCGTATATTTTGCGGCTATATACAAAGACATGCAGAGATTACCGGTACAAGTGCACTACTACGTTTTTTATATATTTTTATGTGCGCAGTCTGTGTGTATATAACGTGTACTCTTCCTATATCAAAACCTCAGTGACTTAACGTCATGGTTTAATGAAAAATATATGTGTATATATCTTTTTTATATCTCAAAGTGAGAACATCTATGATTGTATCTCCTCTTCCTCTCTCTCTTTCTCCTTTTATAGTAAAAAAAAAAAAACATTTCATAAGGACGTATAAAACGTTAAAGTTGAAGACGTTTGCGCATCCTTTGTATATAAAATTTCTAAGTATTTCCTTTATTTCTATACTTTCTTACTTCGCTATATTAAAACATTCGATATAAAAAAAAAAGAGAATAAAATCATAGTTAAACAAGGTTCTATAATTTATTGTATTATTCTCTTTGGATTATAATGCATTACAAATAATTCCTTCAACTCAAACCAATGTATGTACACAATAAAAGTCAATACAAATAATAGTAGTGTATAACCGTGTATATATTATATATATATATATATATATAATACCATAAACCACGATATATATATATATATAATTAGAACAAATACTTTTATTTACGCAACAGAATGTAAATAAAAAAAATTAAAAAAATAAAAAAAATAAAAAAAAAAACTGCCTCACTTACATATAACAATGTTCAAAAACGACGTAATTTATACATGTATATACGTTTAATTATGCACTAATTTTAAACATTTTGTTACGCGACAAAATTATTACTGTACACCAGGGCTGCGTTTGAACGCGCTACGCTAATTCAATTTCAGATGCTCACAGTCGCTACTCGATTTTTGTTGTATTTGTAACCGTGAGCAAACATAAATAAAAATAAGCGTTTTGACTTAAAATCGATTGCAATTTTGCGTGAAATTACAACAATTTTGATGCGAGCTTCTTGATTTTACAACAATTAGATAAATAACATGTGCACTTGTTCAAGTCGAGCAGAAAATAACATTCGCACGGCATTCAAGGAACATTTTAGCAGCCCAGGACATTTTATTAATGATTTCCAGTGCTTGTAATCCATGTTCGATATCACACACCAATCTCGAAATTTCTTCAATTATATTTGAGAATAATATCTCTCAATTTGCATGCTTAATCGTGTGGTTTAAATCGCTTGTTATCAACAATGGAAATAACATGATGTATCTGTAAAAACTTGCGGACAAACTGGAAATTATTAATGTGTGCCTCAGTGTGTACAAAATCGCGTAACTCCCTCCTCCCCACACATCTCACAAAATAAAGTCATAATTAGCAATTTACAAATTTTTTACGAGCTTTGCGTGTTATCGCTGTATTTTTTTTTTCTTTTTTTCTTTTTTTTTTCTTTTTTTTTTTTATTGGAAAAGGATTCATATCGAATTGCGTGTGACATGTACACACACGAGGTGTCCCCAATTGTGCGATACTACATAAATACTTTTGTGTATACATAAAAAATCTAATACCTCATCAATTTTTAACGTATGTTGTTATCGATCTTGCAATTGTTGCGCATTCTTGATTTTTTACGAGAGAAAAACTTCTTGTAAAAAATTATTATTCTATATTTCTTGCTTTTCTTTGCGTAAAGACTCGCACAATGCAATGAAACACTTTGTGTGTATGGAAGTGTGTGTACATGTACATGATTCTGTGATATATTACATACAGAGAAACGTGAGATATATCTATATATGCCGTATATATAGAATAGCTTAACATCTTTTTATATATAACACATAAAAATAAAGTTTTTTTTTTTTGATACAAGCTAAAGCGTCAACCATCAAAATTATACGTAGCGCACATTCTGCTCTTACATAGAACATATTTTTACTAAAGTTATGTATGCTATGATACCCTGATAAGTAGAAGTCGGACGAAATAGAAAAAAAAAAAAAAAAAAAAAAAGAGAAAAAAAAAAGGATCGATAGAAAACAAATTAGCAAGCAAATAAGGTGAATACAAAAAGAACACCATTTTTTCTTTTTAGAAACTGTCACGCGTCTTTTTTTTATACGCATATATCTATATATCTGTATATGCATGTGTTTTTAATTTATGTATGTTATATACAAGGTAGTCAAGCCTGGGCAAGCTTGCTTTTCAAAGATTCTCGAGTCATTTTGAGACGAAAACGTCTTGACGTCAAACTTTCAAAGCTACCACAGTTCTTCTTGAAATAAAAAGCAAGAAAACTTATCGATATCGTATAAAGCGAAATAATTCCGTCAATATGTAAGATCAAATAAGTGGTTTCGAGACGTTCTCAGGGCGGTATCATCATTAACGCGCGATCTTCAGATAAATATCCATACTTGTATTATGCTCTAGCCCGAATTGATTTGCCAACTTCAACTCTTTGCAATCCTAATATCAAGAATTTCGAATGACTTCGCACAAGAATCTGCCGTTATGATCAGCAACTGCCTCAAGCCTGAAACACTAGAATGTAACATATACATGTTCCATTCTATATACATATATGCACACACACACACACACATACACACACACGTATCTGACGTATGTGTGGGTCTGGAGAAGATACGTATAAAAATGTCTCACATGCGCACGCATGTGTGTATGTGTGTGTTATGTGTGTGTAAGCACATATAAAAATTACATATGACGCCCTGATCAGCTTTCTCTTTTCTTTATCATAATTTTAATTACTCTAAACATGATAATTTATATAAAACATAGATATTGCAAGTGTAACTGGTTTATAATTTTAACACACTAACTCTTTCTCTAATAGAGAAAAAGAAAAAAACAAAATAAGAAAATATTTGGGAGACTCTAAGTCAGAAATTACACCTATAATATTACTTAACATTATTAGCTTTTTCTTATTAAGTATTTAAGCTATTGCCTTTATTCATGTGTTATGTTACTTAAAGAAAATTCGCCTATGTTACACATATACGCGATATAGAAATGTTAAAATCTTTCCCGTTTGTCTGGTTAATGCTTTGCTCAATAATTTGCTCGTTCTACATGTTCGTTCCTGGTAATGCGTATTGTATGGAAAAGTACGGTCTAAAATTTTTTTTCTAATCAAATTATACATACACGCTCTTCGTCATTGCAAAAATAAACTTCGATACGACGTTTCGCACATAAAATCGTAACGGATATTTGTGTGAGATTTGTAAACATACACACACACACACACACACAGATATCACGTTGTTTAACAATATAGCTAAGCGGAGGCGTCATCTCTCTCTTCTTCGTCCAGAATTGTCTTTGACAACCGCACAATAATATCAATCAGACTTTTCCGCGAACGGAGATGTTTTATTTTTTTTTACTTTCCCAGTGAGTGTAAAATCGCAAATGTAAGAAGACGAGGGGGAGTTACATGCAGAAGATCGCACGAGAACACGTAGTTCTCTCTCACTTCCCTCATATCCCTCATGTGAAATGTGTTCAGTGTTTGTTTGTTGTGAGACAAATTTCTCACTTGTTTAATTTCTAATCGAGCGCGGAGAACTTACGGTTCTATTAGGAAGTGGTGAAGATCTTTGTACCTTCGGGTAATATCACTTCTTCACCGACGTCGGCGAGTGTGACGGTGAGTGGCAAAATCAGAGGCATCAATATCTCCTGATGTTGCATCACCTGTTGCGTCGTACCGGTATCGGCCGTTCTCGTTATCGCAATCGTCTTGATGTTCTGCGCCTTTACCAGTTGCGCCTGACCGATCGTAGTTTGGTGCAATCTGAGCGATTGTGGTTGCGGCTGTTGAATCTGCACTTGCACTTGTTGTTGCACTTGTTGTTGCACTTGTTCTTGTTGTTGGTGCTGCTGTTGTGGTTGTTGTTGCTGTTGTTGTACAATCTGTGTTTGCTGTTGCATCATTTGTTGCGCACGGTTTTGATTCTGGAGAAGATTCTGCTTGCAGCGCTTGCTATGAGCGTAACGACTGCCATTATTGTTGAACTTTCTGTCACACGTCGGACATTCATAAGGTCGCTGGCCCGTGTGAATGAACATGTGTTCCTTCAGCGACTTCAGTCGCCGGAAGTTCTTCGGGCAACACTTGCAGTGATACTTGGCCTCGCCGGTGTGCGAGGTCAGGTGATTCGCCAAGGTGTCTGCTCGTGCGAAAGCTCGCGAACAATATTGGCATATGTACGGCCGTTCCTGCGTGTGCGTGCGCATGTGCATTTTCAGATAAGCATTGGTGGTGAACGGTCTGGAACACACTTCGCACACGTACGGTTTGATGCCCTTGTGGGCGCGCAAATGCGCAATCAGCGTTGTCGATTGCGTGAAGCTCTTGCTGCAGATCTCGCAGAGGAATCTCTTGGTACTGTCGGGTTCTTTGTTCTTCTTGAAAGTGCGATCGTGCTTCGACAGATGAGTGTTGAGTTGGTCTTCCTTGATAAAGCGCTTGGTGCAGCGTGGACACTTGTACGGCTTGACCATGTTGTGCTTGGCCACATGGATCTTCAGATGTTCTCGCCGGTAAAACTTCTTCGGGCATATGTCGCACAAGTACTTCTTGCCCTCGTGCACTTGGATATGCCGCAGTAAACCCTTTCTGGAGGTGTATTGCTTATTGCATTCGGTACATTCGAGACCGACAATATCGGTCCTCCTCTTACGGCCGACCTTTTCGCCCGGTTTCTTCTCCTCGGGTTTCGGCTCGATGTCTCTCAAATCCTCTTCCGTCAAGATACCCTCGGTCACGTGATTCGTTCTATGCTCACGCAGCAACTCGTTGTTTTCGAAGCTGTCGCCGCAGATATTGCACTTCCTCACCTGATCGGGATTCTTTTCCGAGCACTTGTCGTAGTGCGCCTTCAGTTTGTCTTTGCGATAGAACTTGATATTGCAGATGTCGCATTCAAAGTTCGGTTCTTCGTGTAGCAATTGGTGTCGCATCAACGACTTTTTCGTGCTGTAACGTTTCTTGCACGTGGTGCACTCGTGACTGTCCATCGGCCACTCCAAACCGCTCTCGAAGTCGGAATCGTTGTCGTCGTCGCCGTTATCGCTCGTCAAATTCTGCGTCTCTTTCTTCTCCGGCGTGGCCTTTTTCGACTTGTCAGCTGCTTTTTCCGTTGCTTGTTCCGTCGCCTTCTCGTTTTTCACGTGCTGTTGTTCCATGTGCTTCATCAGAGCCTGCTTCGAACTGTACCTCTTGTTACACGTCGCGCACTCCAAATCCTTTTTATAATTGTATTTCTTCGGCGACGCGTCGCTTTTACGATGATAATGTCTCTCCAGCTTGGCATCGTACTCGGTATTATCGTTATTAGAGTCGTAATCCTCCAAGCCGTCCTCCGTCTTGATCTTGTCGATGATCTTTTGAGCCGCTTTCGCGGCCACGCGTTTTATACGCTTGTTCGTGTCGTATTCTTGACCGTGCAGGAACGTTTTGTGACTCGTGGCGATCAGGTGGTTCCTCAGAGTGAGCTCGTTGCTGAACATCTTGTTACACTGAGTACATTTGAAGGTCCCGCGTGCTGATCGCGCATGCTGTTCGATGTGCCAGCGAAGAAGATCCTTTCGCGAAAACTTTTGCATGCACAGCTTGCACTCGTACTTGCCGGTTACGGAATGCGACGTCTCCAAATGTCTGGCCAGTATTTTCTTGCGCGCGAATAACATTGGACATTTGGGACACTTCAGTTCTTTTGTGCTTTTCACAGTTTCGTCATTTTTCTGATCCTCGATCTCCTCGTCCGCGTTGTCCTCGTCGCTATTGGTCGTCATTTGTTTCATATCTTCCTCTAAATCCTGTTCAGTGAGCACACCCTCTATCACATGCTTGCCTCGATGATCTCGTAGCTCCTTCAGAGTATCGTATTCCTCCTTGCACTCGTTGCACTTGTAGCTAACGTGCGTCTCGAGCACGTGTTTGTCCAATTCTTGCTTCGCACTGAATTTTTCCGGACATTTGTCGCACGTAAATTCCTCAACGCGGCTTCGCTTTCTTCTCTTTTCCTGATCGTCCTCGCTCGTCGTTGTGTCGTCATTGTATCCGTCGTCCGTGTTTCCTCTTCTCGGTCGTTTTCTGCATTCCCTGTCCGATGAATTGTTGGCGTTATCGAAGTCACAACTATTCTCGTCCTCGTGAACCTCAAGCGGCATCGAGTCGTCCTTAGTCTCTTCCTGTTCTCGTTCGTGCTGCTTAATGTGCTTGGTAAACGAGATTATGTAAAGATATTCTTTACCGCAATAAGGACACTTGTTGGCTTTCTTTCCGGATGCTGGCGTCTTTGCGGGAGAGACATTGGGTTGCATCTTCTCCGGCGTCTTCAGCGACAAGGTTTTTCTCACTTCCTCATGAGAATGCATGTGTTCCTTCAAAATATTTTTGGACAAAAACTCTTTGTCGCACAAGTAACACATGAAGACGATCTTCTCCGCCTTGTCTGTTGTTTTAGCTCTTTTGAGTCGGGAACTAAGATTCAGGTTTTCGAAGTAGTTCTCCTCATCCGAGTCCCGTTCGGCAAACGTTCGGCGAGCCAACCTGCGCTTACTCCTTCTGGTTTCATTCTGAGGTGAATCTTGCACGGCTGATTCATTATTGTCGGTCTGTGCCATCTCTCCTGTCAAGGATTCCATCTTAGAGCATTCTTCTTTGAAAGATTTCGAAGATTCTTCCTTATGAGATTCTTCTGTGGAAATTGCCTCCGCTAGAGATTCCTCTATGAACGACATGACTTCGCTATTTTCATTGTGCTCGATTTGATGATGATCGTTTTGAACGTCTTGAATTTCTTGATTCTCCTCAGGCTGAATCTGATTTTCTTCTTGATTCTGCTCAAACGACATTTCTTGACAGTCCACTTTGTACTTCTCATCTTCTGACTCATTCATCTCTGCTTTATCTTGCACAAGAGGAAGTTGTTCAGTGGATAACACACACTGTTGTACATAATCATGTTCTTCTGCTGGTATCATATCTGCACAGTCTGAAGTGGTGTTTTCAATCACAGAAGGATTTTGATTCAACGATTCCTTGATATTATTTGATATATTACTAGCCTCTATGTCAGTTAATTCTTGCTGCAACTCTTCCGTACGTCGATTAACTTCCTGCATGATCTTTTGCGAATCATCTTGTTCCGCTGCGTCTAAAGAAAATTTGACACATGTTATGGAATTCTTCAAAAAAACTGAACTAATGAAATACTTGTGGAGTTCATTATTATAACAATAATTCAAATTAGACATCACTAAAATATCATTAATGCATTAAGATTCAGATAATATTCACCTTGTGACAGTTCCTCCGATAATTTTTCGGTTTCCAAAATAATTAAATCGTCTTTTATAAAATTCCGATCTGCGTCCGATTCTTCTTCTATCAGAACTGTGGTAGCGTGCTCGTAATCGGCACCGGTACTTATCTCTTCTAAATCATCCGATCTTTCAGGATCCAAGTGTATCTCAACTTCATTGAGGAATAATTCCTCTTTCATTAGACCTCCTATCAATTTCTCCCTAAGAACACTGTCGGCTTGTTCCACTTGTAACTTAAACTCGTATGCAGATTCCAACTTTTCTGCACACACACAACAAACCTGTGCTGGGAGACCGTCACCTGGTAATATCTATTAGAAATACAATACACAATTCAATATACGTTTGAAAACATTGTATACAAATAATATAGGGGCACAGTAGTTTGATAATCGTCGCGAATAAATTTGCCCCAATATGTTGGGCAAATATGTTTTTTATACAAAAAGAAAACAAAACTCTCAACATATATCACACTTTGATTTTGCGATTAACATCTGTCATACTCAACAAGTTAGAACTTGCATTTTAGCCGAGGTAGTGCAAGAACGAATACATATTTAAAAAAAAAAAAAAAAAAAATGAATATCAGATTTTAATGTATGCGATGATGAAACGTAGAAAATAAACACGCAATCGAAATACGCGAAATGCGAGTCTAACCTAACCTCAAACAACTACGTGTCTAACCTTAACGTTGGCAAAACTCATCGCCTTCGTCGACAGAGACGCGACGTCGCCCTCGAAAAAGAGATCGCGCGTCATCAGATTGTCGATCAGACACACGCGACACAGCTTCATCGGAGACGCGTCCTTTGCCCGCGGTGGATTTGATGTATTTACTTCCACGGCGTCCATGTTTTTTGTTTAGTGTACTTGACTCGGGCCAACTTTGCGAACGAGTTGGACTGTCCTGATCCTTCCCTCTATTCTACACTCGCACCTTCCTCTCTCTCACTTGCTACTGACTTGCGTTATCTGCGTGCAAGAGAGTTTTCTCGTATATATGTATAATAATTTTCCTATATCTCTACATCTTCCAAAGTCGAAAAACCGCACAACTTTTTGTTCAGTTTCTTCATTCTACCCAATTTTATCTCTCGGATTTCGTTGAATGCGCCCGTAGAGGGGAAAAGATTGTGGGAAGTGGTTTCTGTCTGCATTTTTTTTTTTTTTTTTTTTTTTTT
>QVOB01009825.1:0-11547 GCA_014839585.1 Pseudomyrmex concolor | reverse complement strand
AAAAAAAAAAAAAAAAAAAAAGAACTAATAAGCGCAAAATAATAATCCACAATAATTCGACCAATCAGGAATCTGCGTCGGAAACTTCGATGCAGTCTCGGCTTGTGATACGTATCGCGTACAATAATCAATCATTTGATGCGTTATTTTATGAAACATTTGTTTTTATTAAATTTAATGTATAAATAATATTGCAACACACATCATTACGATACAAAAATATTATCTCTTACGTACTAATGGTTTTCAAAAAAACTGCGGAAGATCTGCGTGTCACTGTATTAAAAATAAAAAATAAAAATAAAAAAAAAAAAAAACAATTCGTTATATATACCTTATTCCAATGTTTGAACATTACTGGAAAGTTGAATACTGCTGAGCTTTTTAGACATTTCTATGACTAAAGACGCGTCACCGCCACCAGATATAGCGCATTCGCCAACTTTCAACGTTACAGATTTGCTTAAGCAACTGTCTGTTTCTGATTTAGTAGTTTCAGACAATTTTTCTACCGCATTTGAAAGCGCCGTTTGTGAAACCTTGCTTATGGAACTTTCGAAACATTTGCTGTCTTGCACATCACGTTTCGAGGATCGATAAGACGGGAGCGTTGTGTCCTCCAATTTGGAGCTGCAGGAAATCTTCTCCAAGACAGCAGTTAGCTCCATGCTCTCTTCTGACACGGAGATATCGGTCTGGGCCGCGAAACTATCTCTGCTGAAAAGATGTTGTCTAATACTAGATAGATTTCTACGAGAGATTTCCTTCGTTTTAGCGGCTGACTCCGTTGCGCTCTTATTTTTAAGCGGCGAGCTGTACATTATCGACTGCTCCAGCCGAAGTGCGCGGCCGTTCCGAATGTAAGGTATCAGGTCCGATAGTGCCGCTGGTTTCTGCGCTATGCTATTCGCCGATTGAATAGACACCTGCGGCTTGTGCGTTTTTACGGTATAGGGTGTTCTGATGTAAACTAAGCTACCCTCATCACGTGGTAAGCCAGAAGTCGTGGACGGGAAATTGGTAACATTTGAAACAGCACTAATATGACTGGAACTCGCTTGGAATCTTACAGTTTTTTCATGCGTCGTGTTGTTCATAAGCGCAGACAAAGCGGGTTGTAATCTTTGAACAACGTTCAATATCAATTCGCACCGTTTTATCACTCGCAATTGCTGAGGTTCCGTTGCGTTGTCAATCAGAAGAGTTTTGGCGGCTATGTTGGCTTCGTATATAGCCGCCTTCAGTTCCCTTATCATCATTATCGTTTGACGATTGATACTTTTCCCATCGATGTCGTTCACAACTGCGGTCACTTGGCTGGACAGTGCCGACGCACGCTGAACAATACCTTGCACTTGAGACTGCGTTACCGGTTCTCTGTTATCGAGACAATCCGAGATCTCTTTTATACGTTCCTGAAGACTGTCCGTAACTATTTCGCAGAAGGCAGCCGAGTTTATAATCAGATTTACAGCATTCTGAAACTTATTCATTTCTTGCTGCCACTGTGTGGTAAGCAGTTTAACACTGGAACGCATTTCTTTGTTCTCCGGGTGCAAATAGAAGGCAGTTATAGCAGAAATTAATTCGGTTTCCAAGGATTCGAATCCCGCGAGGCACGTGCGAATTTTATTGTTGCGGTTTGTGTCATTGCAACAAGCAATAGCGTAGATTCCAATTTGCATGGTTTGATCGAAGAGCAGATCGAAGTCTTCTACGAGAGTCTTCAGATCACTCTTGGATCGTCTTTTCGCATTCAACGAACTTCCACACATCATAACGAGCTTCTTCAGAGCTGCGTACGGATTGCTGAACACTTCCAGCGCGAGTGTCAGTACCGCAATATTAACTTTACGCTCCAAACGATAAAGAGCATCGGTTAGCGTGTGCATGAACAAGTTATTTAACGCCGAGTCTGGTGTCTCCAACAATAATTGTTGCTTCAGTTTTTCGTACTCCATCACTATGGACTGGCATGATCCGATTATGGCATTGAAATTGTATGACTGGCATACTTGGGTGATTGCCATGGCGTGTGAGAAGACACTTTCCAATCTCACCCATAGTTCCTCGCATTCGGTTTGCTGTTCTTCGTGTGATTTGCTTGGCATTTCTAATATAATGTCCAATGCTAAGTCCATTCTACAAGAAGAAGTATTGTACAATCTGTTAAATAAAATCACACTTAACGTATGAGATGTTCACTTTCTTACTTGTATATAAAGTGATTTTCTCTTTCAGCAGTTTCTTCTTCCTTCGATGGATTTGAGCCATTCAACAAGTCCAGGATTAATTCACAGCAAGTACAAATTCTTTCGCAAATATATTTCTTACAGGCCTGTAAGTATTTGTTCAGAATAGAGACATACAAAAAGCAATTTAAATAAGTAACACAAATATTAGATATTCAAATAATTATACATAAATTGGCGCATTTAGCTGATGCTGTTCCTGAGCTAGTTTAACCAACATCTCAAATGACGTGCACAATTGACAATTGTACAAAGCCAGTTTTTCCGATAAGGAAACAGATACTAAACTTTTCCTATATTTCTGCAGTGGTTCGAGTAGCTCCAATAATGAGGTGCCAAGTTCCTTTGAAATGAGCAGAATTGTTTACATATTAAAACTTAATACACATATTTCAATATCAAAAAAAGTTATTTTGATCCATTTACTTTAATATTTTGAAGATCCTCAATTTCATTTGCCATGCTCATGTCTTTAACATAATCCAAACAATCTTGTAGTCTCTGCTTCAAAGGCAAGCTTTCCAAATCTTCCAAAACTCTCAGGGCTAATGTGAAATTATTTACCACTATGTCATAATTGATCTGCAATTTATCATTGATCCTGCTATGTGTATTGCCACTTGTAACAGCTTGAATCTAAAATGTAAACGGTTGATTTAATAAAAAAAAAAAAAAAAAACCAAATAAAATAAAATATTAATATAAATTGTCATAAAGTTGATTTCATTAAAAAAAAAAAAAATAAAATAAAATACAATACTAAATGTTGCAGTGAAATCTTTATTTTATATACAAGTTCACTGATTTCCTGCAATACAGAAGTGAGCTTTGAGGTTGCTTCCACATCATTGTGCTTTGTATCTGTTTCTTCGCAAGCATCATCACTCCTTAAATTCTTAAATCTCTCATTTAAAGAATGAAGCTGTTCAAGAAGTACTGTTTTTGCTGCTGTATGTTCTGATTGATTAACGGGAACTTTATTATACAATAAAATTATCTTGCTCATCTAAAAAAAAAAAAAAAGGAAACAAAATTTTAGAAAAGAAAACAAATTTAAAAAGAGAGAAATAAATAGCTCGTCTACCTGATCTTGAACAGGCTTTAGTAAATTTCTCATCTGCTTTGTTTTCAGTTCCATTATTAAATATTAATGTCTCAAACATACGATGGAATTTCAAATTTCATCGCACATTTCAACGGCAAATGTAAATAAAGCGAATTTAGTAACTAACCAGGCATGGCAACCAATATTTAGCGCCACGTGAAGTGGAATGGAACTACATTTAACCGATGAGTCTGACAGTCGCGCAAATGACGCAATCACATTTGGTCGGAGCCAGCCAAACCGACCAATGTGATTGGTCCCAATTCTGAAGACTGTGTGAGACTTGCAACTTCTTGTAAACGAGGCCTTATGTGTTTGGGAATGCGAGTCCATGTGGACTGCTCCGATAATTAGTCTTTGTTTTCTTTCTTTTTTCACAATATTTTCAAAAATAAAAATAAGTACAAGTTCGAGAGATTGCACTTCTTCTCGCGTTAAAATGTTTTCCAGAAATGAAAAGGACAAAACGGAAATCAATGTGATATTGGACGAGCCTCTAACCAACGATTCGTGCACGAAAGTGATAATGGAACTCGTAAAATATATTTTATATCAGAAGCAGCAAATACCGTTCGCTTACGATGCGTTAGCCCAATATCACACCAGGAAAGAGGCGTCGGATAGAAACACGGTTTCTTTCAAAATCCTGTCGAGTACGTTGAAAATTGTCGCCGATCAGTTATCCTCGCAATTCTTTCTCAAGGGTTGCGATATACGAGAAGTTGCGATTGTACTTGGCGCTACGATATTGTCACCCAAACTCTATATCGGAATAGAACTTCCTTCGTACGTCCTCAACAGCAAGCAGCACAAAGAATATCAACATTCATCGAGAAAGCCGCTTTTAAAACTCATGAGGTTGATTGAAAATCATATCAGTCACAAAATCAGTGCACACATTTACATACGTACATACGATACATTGAATTCTGTTCACAGATCCATGTTGGAGTCTGATGAGTTTCAGGAGGCCATGAACATTCCTTCGAGTATGACAAACATGTTTATCATGCTGAAAAAAAGTGACAGTAATTCGGCCTCAGATTTCTTCTTACCTAAACCGCAATATATGCCACCAGTTCGAGGTACAAGTTGCTTCAAGATCAAACTGTGTCAAAACGATCAGTTGGACATGCAGTGCACTTGCAGGACTCTTGTCAAAGTGCATTATGACTCTTATCAGACTCATTTGGAAAATGAAGATGACGTGCAGTACACTCAGTATAATAATAGCAATCAATTTTCATATCAGTGGTATCAGTCCAAACAAATCATAAAAGGATTTAAATATCATTCATGACTAGAATTTTATGTTATTATAGCAAATATAGAAGTTTTTTCAATTTTTTAGGACTGTATATAGATAATATTTTATACATTTTGAAAGAAGATATTGAATTTAGATAAGAATGAACTATTTGTCTTGATTCGGATAAATAACAAGACAGTATTAAATTTTTATATACATTTAAATAGTAAAGAAATTTAATTAATGCAAACACACAAGTAACGTTTTTGTTACACATGCAATGACACTGCAATGACATGAAAATGATTCGGCAGATGGCCTCGGGTCAAGTGATAGAAATTTCCATTCATTATCTAAGAGCACAGACGTAGTATATTTTTACTCATATCAATACAACATACGTAATAGGTCTTTATGTGACGACTTATGTAATCACTTATGAAGAGACTCATATGACATATTAATATATTTTATTGCACATTTATTGCAAAACAGACTGATGCATTATATATATTATTATCGATCTATAGTGAAAGTCGACTTTTTTTTAATTATGACTTTTTTGAATTTTGCGATTTGATTATTTCGCGTTGTATACATGAGTTTATAATGTTGTAAATCTTTTCATGAAGTTGTAATAATTAAGTATATTTAATTGTTAAATTTATTAATTTATGTTGTAAATGTACACAATTTATTAAAAAACCTTCGCAAGATGATCTTGCATGAATGTTTGTGTAAACATGATCAAAAACACGAAGTTGCATCGTACACACAGATAATCCCTACCGAAAAATTAATTCTGTAGTGGGGCGAAGCATATTTTAATACACACCACAAGACATTTATAGCAGCTTTTTGAGAAGCTGAAAGAGAGATCGTGGTGCGCGTTGTGAAAGAAGTGCTGGAACGTTTGTTGAACAGCGAGGATGGCTCCTTTGAAATATTTGACACCGGAACAGAAACAGTTCTGGGACGAGAACGGCTATATTAAATTGTCGAATGTACTCTCTCTGAAGGAAATGAACGAGATAACAGATGCCTATAACGATTTGTTCGAGAGAAAACATCGGGAAAATCTCGAAGGTTTGGAAGCTGGTTGGAAAGGTGACGAAATGAAGAAAGCAGCCGGACATATTGATTATACTGTAAGTGAACAATATATTATAGTCATTGATTGTCTCTAAGATTTATTATATATACGTACATCTCTTAGGCACGGAAAGTAGCGATAGTAACAGCAATAAGAACTCCAAGATTGTCTGAGGATGCTCCATAGCTAATAAGACGGTCTGTATAGCGTCTTGAGATATAAACTCCCTACGATCTTAAATAGAAAAAAAAAAAAAAAAAAAATACAGAACAGACGAAAACAACGGAAGTAGAATCACTTAAACGATATCTTAAAAATCTGTAATCTGTGCGTAGCAACACAGATCTTACTCAATCACAGTATTCGTCATCTTTTGAAGTAAACAGTTCGAGGTCAGATTTTCATTTGAAAAACATGTAATCAAAAAAAAACAATTTGTATTTTCTACGATTGAGTCAAAGATCAAAAATATATCATTCACGCGAATCGGTTCGATGTGTTGCAAGCATAAATTACTTTGATGAATTGGTTATTATTCAAATTCTTATCGCGTTCATTGTGAAACAAAGTGCTGGCAATACTTTCTAATCGCTGTTCCTATCGATGATCATCATTCGTTCTTTCCAATTCTCATTTCTCATCCTGTGCCTCTTACTCTGTAAACAGCCTCTTTTTATTTGCGTACCAGGTAAAGTCTATTCACAATCTGCAAATGCATAACGCCGTTTTCACTCGGCTCATCATGCATCCAAACTTATTAGACGCTCTGGAAGATATAATGGACACCACGGATATTCTGCTTCATCACACCAAGGCGCATATAAAGCCGCCGGAGAAAGGCGCTCCTTACTTGATGCATCAGGATTATCACTACTTTCCATTCAAAAAGCACAGCATGCTGGCTGTGTTTCTGCACCTGGACGACACGACACCGGAGAACGGCGGTCTGGCTGTATATCCGGGCAGTCACAAACTCGGACCGCTGAAAGACCACGGAGTAACCGACGAGAGGGGCGAAGAATATCATTACGTCAATCCTGACGAATATCCTTTATCGAAAGCCGTGCCTGTAACGGCCAAGAAGGGCGAGATCGTTATCTTCTCTTACTTGCTGCTTCACGGCTCGTACCTGAACCTGTCCGACAGAAGTCGGCGCATGTTCCTTATACAAGTGCGAGCTGCCGACGACGAACCGATCAAGGACGTGCATAAATCTCCCTGTCAGAACATGATGCTTCGCGGTAAAAATATATACAGAGAGGCAACAATGGCCAATAGATTTGTGCATTAATACGTTGGCCCTGTTCAGCAATACACGATGAATTACCAGCTAAGGATATGTTTACTCTGCTTTTAATCTTGGTTGTAATAAAACATGAAATCGCAGAATTAATTTCATGTTTTTGTTTTTTTTTTTAATTATATTATTTCGCAACTTGTATTCCGCGCATATATATCTTTTACCGCTAATTCTCCTTCTTCTCTTCTTTAGCTTTGTCGTCTTGTAAGATATGAAGAATTCGAATTTTCAAGAGTCTGAAATCGCTGATCGTTATAAAGCGCACGAGAAGCGTCATGAATCCCGCTATCCAACTCCATGTCATTACCCATGACACGGTCTTAAAAATATTAAGTATGTATATAGACACACATGTGTGTCCGATGATTTACTTTATGACGTGGTCCTACCTCTAACGCGTAAAAGATGCTGCAGACGTCATGTTCATCGACAGTGTAAAGAGTTACAAAATCTTGCAAGATGACGCATGTTCTTAAAGAAAAAATAATTGTTACGTGACGTATCTTTACGTGTGCATTTCAGAGAGAAAAATCAAACGTACTTAATACTGTAATACAATTGAAACGATTGGCTCTTTGTTATTTTTGCAAATAACGATGTCAGATCTTTGCTGAATTGTTGATATCCACTTTCCATGGTTCGCGTTGCGTGCAATGTTATTATTGTGAGGCAAAAATTGAAAATCATTGCGGGCACGACGATTCTCCAGGGAGAAAAAAAAAAAAAAAAAAAAAAAAAAAAACAAAAACGAGATACGCTATGTAAAAGCGCAACGAATATATTTACTAAGTGGAAATGATTGATTCTTGACTTCTGGAGTCGTAGCCACCTTTCCCGCACATGAGAAACATCGCGAACCAGACAATTCCGAATATGCAAGATATGAAGCAGACCGCGTGGTAAAATTCGCAGTGGCCCTCGTAATCGTAGCTGACGATGACATAACGTTTCCAATCGGTGGCGTTCAATCGAAGAGCTGCGTGCACATAGTCGTGCTCATCTTCGACGTGTATTGATTCAGACGGATAATCTAATTTCGCCCAGAGAGGGCAGTGACCACCGAAAAGTTCGTTCTGAAATAGTAATTTTCGCGTTCGCGAATAGCTCGATTCTGTTATGCGAGCAGATTAAGCTTCTGTTTTATAAAAAATAGAAGTAATTTTTCTATGTATATATATATATATGTTATAAGTATAAAGAAAATATATATACCCAGAGAATATAAAATAACATGGCGCAACTGTATCCGGACACCGCACTCGCGAAATAACACAACATTTGCAAGCCTTTCCACAAGAACGATATTTCCTCGGAATCGCGCTCAATTAATTCTGTATATTCCCGAACAAGTTGCATATTTTTTATTGCAGATTTTACTCTTCTCGTGCGTATGTTGTAAAGAGGCGCCTTTATTCACACGAAGTTGTACCTCTTGTTATTATTGTTAAAATATATTATTGAGACATTGAGACTGGCGCAACTTCACGTGTATTAAAAAAAAAAAAAAAAAAAAAAAAAAAAAAAAAAAAAAAAAAAGGAAGCGCATCGATGCACGTCACGCGATTGCAAATCTCGCGCGAGTTTTTGTTCGCGCCGAGAAGCAGGAATGTGGAACGAGCGGAACACAATCCGCGATCTTGTACAAAACCGCAATACGCACAATAAAATCGCGCGAAAGTAACATTAAAAAAACAAAAAAAAAACAAACAAAGGAAGAACATTTCGCGAATTCGTCGTGAGTGTTGTTTGAGAAGATGTTCAATCCTTTGAAAAGAAATTAAAATCGACGCGCGATCGATTCGTTCAATCGAAAGTAGTCAGTCGGTCCCTCTCTTGGCGCAGCACCGCTGCGCGAAATCGGACCGGCGACGAAAAACGCGGAAACGCGCGGAACGCGGACCGCCACCGCAGTGTTGTCGTCGACGAGAAGGGTCGACACCGTCGACTCAAGGAGACCAGAGAAATTTTCGCGTGTTTTTTTTTCTCGCGAACGGGCACGGGGGGCGAGAAACACGCGGAAAAACCGCGGACGAGACCAGGAGGACGCGCGTATTACGGCGTGTTTGCTTGCGAATGCGACCGGGACCCGTCGCCGGTGACAGACGCGAGACAGACTCTCCGAGCGAGCGTGCGAAGTGAAACACATGTGTCTCTCTCGCGGCCGAGCGGTGTTTTCCACTGCTGCGGACTGCCGCCGTTACCGCTGGTGCCCGTCGTCGTGCCGTCGTCGTGCTCGCGCGGATAAGCCTCGCGCGGCCGCACGCCGTAGAAACGTTGCGGCGCACGTCCAAACGGTTGCGAGAAACGCGATGCGCCGCGCTTCGACGGTGAAATAGCCGAGCAGAAACGGAAGGCGGTAGTGCGTGGGTGGGTGTTCTGGCAGCAAACTGTTCACACATACCGGATCTACCCGGACCGCGCGGAATTGTTCTCGGCGCCGCTTGCCATTCCGCCCGACACGGTTATCAGCACGTTTGAGAGTGAGAGAGAAAGAGAGAGAGAAAATCCCGGTGTCCCCCGGATCACCGTTCCCGCACGCACGTTGAACTTCTCTTGCGAGTACAAAAAAAAATGTCGCCCCTCTGTCCGGAGTTCGTGCCACTGCCTTCGCGGTGACTCCACTGTCACTGGCGGTGATATCGCAATCAGGTCGGCGAGGGATGATACCGAAGAATGGTCACGTTCCCGCATTCTTTGAGCTCCGATGGCGAACGAATGAGCACGGTTTACGGCCGTATCGAACTCGCGTGTGTCTGTCAGCCATCATGATTCTTCGCGGATCGTAACCGTATTCCGCAATTTCTGACGTCTCGTCTCTGGACGGCGTGAGTTTTGATCGCCTGTCAATATGAAACACGTGCCTGGGACTTTGTAAATTGTTCGATCCTTGTTTCACCGAGAGGGAAAGAGCGATCAAGTATGTAAATGCTCTTTCGCCGAGTCGCGCAGCACCGCAACATTTTCAGCAACACGCAACAGTTTTGATTATTATTATTTTTTTTTTTTTTTGGTTTTGTTTTGTTTTTGTTCACGTAGATTCGATTTTTTTGCGACAGTCCATGTGTGTGATCCCCGTTGTGAAACGTTACAACGGCATGCGATTGCCTTTACCGGCGGCCACTCACCCGCAACGCACACGTCCAGAGATCCATGCGTACGTTTTCCCGCTCTCGCGCGCGCGCGGGTGCGAATTCGGTTTACGCGACGAGTTCGCGGAGGAACTCGAAATTAGCGGCCGCGCGTTGACAACCAGCGGCGCGAGGATGACAAACGATCGGAATCCGCGCGTTTTCCCGAGGGTGCGCGCGAACGATCGACCGGCACTCGCGACCGAGATGGATGTGTCGCACCCCCGTCCGATTTAACATCGACATTTTAAATCCGAGAAATCGGACTTCACACGTCGTGTTTCACGCGAACGAACGGTCATCTTAGCGGCAGGCATTGTTGCCCTTCTCGTGAAGACGCGTCGTCTGTCGCGGAAGAGGACCCCGGGACACATCGCCGGTACACCTCCTCGCAGTCACTTGCAAGTCGCAAGACGATTCGACTACATCTTCTTCCGAACTTGGGGAAAGCACAGAGTCACCTTTTTTTTTTTTTTTTTTACGCGACCTTCGTGCCGCAGTGCTGCGTCCGCATCCCTCGAGACGCGCGAACGACGACGGTATCGCACGTGTCGAGGTGACATCGTGTTCGAGGGTACCGGCGCGAGATCGCGACCGAATCGCACGACGAGACGACGTTTCGAGAGAGAACCGGCCGAAGGGAGAGAGAGCACGCGCGACCGATAAACGCGTCCCCGCCCGCGTCAACCCCCTTCGCTTCTTCATTCCGCAAAAGCGAAGGTTGGCGGCGCCTGCTTTTATTTCTCATTACACTCTCTCTCTCTCTCTCTCTCTCTTTTTTGCCCCTTTTCTCTCCTCTCTCTCACGCGCGCGCCCGTCCTCTCACTCTCACTCTCTCGCTCTCGCTCTCTTTCTCTCGCTCGCTCGCTCGCTGCGCACCAGAGATTCCTCTCTCGCTCTTTCTCTCTCACTCTAGTATCGATTCTTTCTTTTTTTTTCTCTCTACTTAATGTGACCCGCCGTCGTCACCGGAACTTTCCGATCGCGGAAAAATTCGGACGTGTCGCTTTTTGGTTTCTCGCGTGTTTATTTGCGCTCTTTATAGGCGCGTGATATCGGATATCGCGTTTCTCGGAAGCGCGATAACGTCCCCGCGCGGGGAACGACCCCGCGCTCGCGCGCGCAAACGGTATTCGGCACGACGGGAACAACACCAAAAATCAATCCGCGCATCATCCTAGAAAAACAAGACCGAATCTCTATCACGCGCGTCGCGGCTCGTCCCCCGCGCGCAAAACGTGCGGGGGGTGATAGATGTTGGAATTTCTTTTTGTTTTGTTTTGTACGCGGTACGCCCGTGTGCGATCCCGCACGGGAGAACGGACGAACACTCACTTTTCTTCGCGCCCGAACAGCCCGACAACTTGATTATTTCTGGCACGACAATATTCACTCTCGCGTGACGTTGACACGTTCGCCA
>QVOB01009809.1:0-18613 GCA_014839585.1 Pseudomyrmex concolor | reverse complement strand
GCTGATCCGCCGCTCCGTATGAGAGTGACTCGCTGCTCCGAACTTGCGGAAAAAGCCGCCCTAAAAGAAGCTTCTCGAAAGCTCCAGAATGATTCGTAACACAACTCGTTACGGATCTCTTTCCATCTCGTCTTTCAAATTTGCATTGAAATTCTAAAGTCACAATTTCTTAACTTTTGCCATTTAGTTTGTCACAATGGGAAGAAGTAAATGAGGAATTTTGGTGTGTTACGGTAAGTGCGACATTATTACAATTATAACAAAAGTTTACGAGGAAACCTCGCTACCACCGTACAGCGCGATCGCTTATAGAACGCCGAATTAACCCTCTTTCGTGTTTTTCAAATCTCTTTGACGTTCGTTCAACTTCGTCCCGAGTCAACTCAAAACAACATCGTCGTTTGAACTCGAAAGAGAGCGCTTCTCTCTTACTCGACTCTGCGGAGAACAAGTTTCAAATAACCGTTCGTGCGATCCCCGCGGAACTTGCCGCCGGCCGGAAAGAAGACTTTCTGGCATACATAACGCAAAACGTATTCCAACATATCTACTGTCCGACTCGGAATCGAGACGAGTTACGACGTAGAGAGAAAATAAGACGACGAGCGACAGGAAAGTTGAGTTCTTGCGCGTGGAATTCGCCGCATACTAGGTTGCGCGCGATATGTTTCGCGATATTCTTCATTTGCTCTCGGTAGCAACAACTTTCTTTCCGTTACATTCGCTCATAAAACCACTTTGACGAAGAGCGGTTCATTCCCCGATAACAACTCGAAAATTGGGTCTCCCTTTGACGTCACAAGCGAAAAGCGCGATAAACCCGAACGAATGGAACGGGACGGACGATCGACAACGAACGATACGACGAATCGGCAATCGGAATGGGATGCGCAGTCAGCGGGGACATGCGCTTGCTTGTAAATTTAGGACGCGGAATCGAATTACGCTTCCCCTCGGAAGCGTTTCGGAACGATCGACGCGACAAGCATGTGCGCGCGCGTGTGAGAGAGAGAGTGACTCTTCAGAGATAATTCAGAGTTAATAGCAATGGAACAGAAGCTCTCGAAGTAGGGCAAACGGCGTTCTCAACAATTTCGCTATAATCATTTTGATGACAATTTTTCTTTCAGTTTTTACATGGTACTCGTACTGTAAGATCCCGGCCGTGTGACGGCACCACAAGATAGATAGCGGGCGAATATCGGCTCGGTTAATGAGCATGATCGGCCACGTGGTGACGGGAAAACACATGGTGTTACGGATCATTCTGGAGCTTTCGAGAAGCTTCTTTTGGGGCGGCTTTTTCCGCAAGTTCGGAGCAGCGAGTCATTCTCGTACAGAGCGACGGATCAGCTACGAGCGGTCCTCGAGTCGTGTCGTGCCGCTTATAATTAGTCGTGTCGAATTCAATGTCAAATAAATTAAATATCAATTTAAAAAGTACATATATAAATTAATATTTTTACGATCTCAGCGTAAATGTAATTCAACGCTTGTGCGCCAATTTTTTTTAATATAAATTGAAAGAAAGAAAAAAATATTAAGATAAATGAATTTTATTGATAAATATATTTTCTCTTTGTCGATACGAATATATAAATGTACAGCTTTTAAACTTTCTCTAGCGATGCATAAAAACACAATATGTACGTACAGTTTCATGCGAAGGTATCGAGACAAGTAATCGACGCAGAGTAGAACTACATTATTTGAATAATATTCGTCGCTATTGTTTATCTAGCTATGTATTGCATTTCGACATAGTAGCTGGTCCGTTTCACGAGGTATTGCACAAGCGAGCTTTCTATCTAATAGAGAATAAAGACATAGCTGACACAAACTGAAACCGGTTTAGCTCCTTATTGTATCGCCTCTAACAATTTCAGTTTTACACGGTCAAACGACAATGTATTATAATTATAAGCAGCGGTCCGATCCGTTTCAATTTTCACACGATTCCAATTAACCTAAAAGTAATTTTTTACAACGTAGCAAATGCAGAATCTCGCTGTGTATTATGCTAAAAGCAGATGTTATTTAAAGATACACAGCGCATTACACACACATATCTGAGTTTCCATCTTTTGTAAGAAGGATTTACTTCGGTCTGTTACAGAGAACGTAATCCAATCTTCTTTCCCGGCGTATACCAAGATAGCTCAACCAAGGAGCTCGAATTATCGCTAATGTTACAACGAGCTTTTGTCGCAATCGATCCCGGTTCCCTAGCGCACTGTATATGTCTTCTGGACTGTGTGATATCACAAGCTTGATATCACTAATCTGCGCTTATTAATATTCTATCGAACGCGCAAGTAGAGAGAGAAAGAGAAAGAGAGAGAGAAAGAGAGAGAAAGAGAGAGACAGGGAGAAACAAGGAGAGACACGGAGAGACACGGAGAGACAGAGAGAGACACGGAAAGACAGGGAGATCGACAGAGAGGAGCGAAAAAAGAAAATAATTAAATATTTTGCCGTATAGTCAAAGATATCATCGTGTGCAGCTTCCGGCGAATCTCGTTTATTTCTGATCATTTATCCCCCGATGTATGATGTGCATCTCGTTATTCGATATTATACATGTTAAATATATCACATGCGCCGAGGATATGGCGTATCTCTCTAACGGCGTATCAAGCTGCCTGTTTGCTGATTGCGAGATTTTATTTGTGTAAACTTTCATTCTCATCACCGCGTCTATTTTGCGCACAACACACACGTATGAAAGCTTAAAAACGTACACAATCGCGCTCGCCGCTGTTATCGAGCCACCAAAAACTCTGACATCTCTTCTTTTGGGATTTTGTCGAAATGTTAATTTTTAATCATGCATTTACATCGAAGCAAAGAGAAGCCAGATTTATATCGCAATTTACATCAGCGACATAGCTTATTTGTTAGCTGCCGCGATATATGCATGCATGTCGTAATTTATGTTAAAATAGAATAAAGAATTTAATAATATTTCTTGTGAAAGAGAGAGAGAAGTGTCTCTGCAATTAAGGCTGAAATCAGCTGAATGTCGAACCTGCAATGTGAAAAGTCGCATGTGTTGATCTATCGTTAGTCCAATTATTCATTATATAGCTGTCCAATTATTCATTATATACATGTATATTTATTCAAAAATGTGTGTATTCGTATCAGATTTCTTCTTACGTAATACAAAGTTCACATTCGAAGATAAAACATGTATTGATATTTAATCGCTTTTTATCCATTTATATAAGAACATATATAGCTTCCGATTTATTCTTTACCGGGATCAGGAAATAGCCGTCAGATCAGGAAATGGTTTTTCAACGCAAAAAACACTGCTCAATGAAAAATTCGGATTTATGCAATTTCTAGTTGATGCATAGGATATGTTCACGAGTCCAGACAATGTGCAAAAAATATGAGAAGCGCGTCGGCTCGGCCGGATTACTTTTATATTTTTTAATTTCCAGCGTTTCCCCACATCGTTCTGTTTTAGTGAAAATATAACATGCGCTTTTGTCGCGCATTGATCGACGAAGTTCATGGAAATATTTATCGCTTCTGGAAAAAAAAGAAACAATATCATGTTGCGCGCGTAAACAAGAAGAGAATGATGACGCCATTTTTGCATTATAGTATTTATTCATCAATATGAACCTAACCAATACAGACAATATTTTTAAGATTGAAAATATCTGATTTTCCATTTAAACTTTGTTTCGAATTCGGTGCCTATATCAATGTCGAAAAACACTATCACTTTTGTGTTAATGACCATGTTCTCGTATCGTACAATTTGCGAGACGCGTGCAAAGAGCAAAAATCCGCTCCATCGTTTTTGTCTATTAATTTTGCATGTCATCCGAGTCATAAATAATCATATGCAAACGAAAAACACGACATTCTCTGTATCTCTCTCTCTCTCTCTCTCTCTCTCTCTCTCTCTCTCTCTTACACATATTCGTTTGATCTTGATAATTTTAGCGGTTTTACACCAGTAACAGGTGCAGAGCAACAGAATTAACGTTCTACGGCAATAGATCTACGCCGAATCGCCGAAATAGAAGCACATTCTCAACAGTTGGGAGTGCGTTTCGGGTCAAAGAAAGGCAACTGAATATACAAGGTTGCTGCGGATCGTTTGCTCTCTCTCTCTCTCTCTCTCTCTCTCTCTCTCCATGTCGGTCTCGAGTTACACCGGTTTGAATCGCGGAAAAGACATCTGTCGTCTCATCCGCCAATTTCATCCCAAGCACAAAGAGAGACAGTAAGGCATAAACGCCTTACGTGTTAAAATAAATTTACCCCCGTAGCGAAAAAGATCCGTATATATAAACTCCGGAGAAGAACGACGTGAGTTCTCTCGTTGCATCTCTTTTACGCAGCTGATACCAAAATACCGCGAAGTGTCTTTCATTTTACACTTTACTATAAGCATGCGTCGGAGCATGCTAATGGAATGCGGAGCGCATTCGTATGTATATACGCAAGCACCGTTATTGCAGTAGCATATTCGTTCGTTATTGCCATTACACACGCACGATCGTCAGAACATAGTTTTTCAGGCCTTTCGCAATCGCGCTCGCCGCCACTCGTAATTAATTATAACAAAATAACTCTCTGTTTTGAAAACACACGGAACTTTTGATCGAGACTGTGATATTGCGATAATAAGTGAAATAATGATAACGGTGCAAACGTGCTAATGATAATTAGCGTTGAGATAGTAATATAAAAACAACAATAAGACATTGATCAAAAGAACATTTCTAAATCACTTATCTAAATTTTGCAAATCTGTAGAAAAAAATCTGAATTCGATTCGGTAATCACAAAATAACATATTTGTCCATTTGGTGAAAAACTTGGCGCAAAAAGAAACTTGGCATCCAAAGAGAGGTATAGAACGACAGCCGTTTCTCCGGCACGCGGCGTGGCACGCTCCCGACCGTGGTCACGCAGTACAGCATTGGGGAAGGTCAGTGAGAAGGAAGGCGCGCGTAGGTAGTAGACACGCGTCGCACACACCGCTCCGATCCGCGTTCGCCCACGGCGTCTGCCGTCGCGCCGAGCAAAACGCGCGCGCTGCGCGCAGTATCCGCGCGCTCTTTAACGCGAGTGCTGCTGTGCTCGCGCGAGTAATTCCGCTATCTCGTTCTGTCTCCTCTTTTTCCGCAGCGTGTTTTTTCAACTACTGAACAATATGAATGCGATGAAACATGAACTCGCAGTGACACCTCATATAATTAGCGGTGATGAATATAAACGATCACGTGGTGTAAGGAGAGAATAGATGAGGAACTGCGCGCAGCGCGAGCAGTGTGTTTCGCCTATCGGTCGATTAACTTTTCGGTGTTTAATGAAGTTCTTGCGGTAACGATACGCGTCTGACGGTTATACACATGGAAATGTGATAAAGTAATTTTCGTAGTTTTAGTTTTCGAGAACCATATTTTACGAAACTTTACTAATTAAATAATTTGTACAGTGAACTTGACATAAAATGTGTTATCTCGGTGACTTCAATGCTTTTTCAGCTGTAGACACATCTTGTTTAATCCAAAGAAATTATTTCATTGGAATAATTTCATTGGAAATTTGTTAAATCTAAAGAAACCGTTCTCTCTGTGTATATAGGCTAACTGTTGTATATTGTTAACTGTTTTTACGATGCGAGAAGTGAGTTTGCAGCTCTCTTTTTTTTATTTAAATCGAATCGGTGTTAATTATTGTTGATTATCTCGCGAGATTTCTGCTAATGACAGATTGACTTCATACTGATCGAGAATGCAGACGGCGAGCGGTCTCTGTAATATGCCTCTCGTGCTCGAAACACTCCATCCGGATAATCCCATTGTTCACGGTCATCTGCGTTCGTCTCTCGATCGACGTATCGACTCGATATTGTTCGAGTGTACTGTATTTCGTTCGACCGAAGCTGCGTAAATTTCGTCGGAACAATATCGAACGCTCGGTCGTTGTCGCGAATGATTCATTGATGTGTCATCGTCTTGATTCGCGACACACAATGCATGGCGTGTGTGTATCGAGCGCGTAAACTCGTTTTTGTGCGTCGCAGACAACTAACGCATTGCATGGAAATGTCGGTATGCAACGCGAGTGCACTTTTACTCGTAAATAGATTGCATCGAGTAGCGGACGCGACAAAAGAGACCAATTTGCTCGCGAATAAAAACCGGCATCTATCCGGTATTGGAGAACTCGTGATGGAACTTGGTATTGAGACGAGGATTTTGTGAGGCGTATTTGAATCAGCAAAAAACAAATCAACAATCTGTAATAATATATCTTTTCTTCGTTGGAAAAAAAGTATTAATACATTAAATGTTTCCAAAAATGTGTCAATTGCAGAAAAAACTGCGCCATGAATTAAAAACAATTTTGTTAATGAAATTATTGAAGCAATAGCTGTTTGTATTACGTATTCTCGACGTATCGTTTAGAACAGCATGAGAGATAAATTGCAATTACGTCATAGGCACGTAACAATGGTAAGCGCACGTGATATCGTAAACATCCATTTCCCGCGCGTGGTCTCTACGCGAGATCTAACAGCCGAAATTCATGTGCTTTTAGTTAGCACGTAATTGATAATTAAATTATCGATTGGCAACGCGCGCGATGCTGCGTCGATCGATAATTTTCACGATACATACATATATATCACGTGTTATACGCGCGCTGCAACGCAATACAACATACCGAACGCTGCTGCCGTATTCGAGTGCAATGTAATATCCATGTTTAATCAGGCATTTCGATATCGTGGATTATGTGCGTAGAGCTCGCGATATCCGTGCGAGCCAATCAATGTGCGCATTTAAACAGCTCGTTTGATCGAAGCCGCGTGTTCTTGCGGATTTTGTTTATGTAGATCGATATCGCGAATGTGCCATCTCTCGTCGTGTGGATTATAATAATTAAACAAACCAATCTGCACGTTGATTCTATAATTAAGTAATTCTCTCTCTCTCTCTCTCTCTCTCTCTCTTAAAAGTATACATGTATGCTCCTCTGATGGTTCATTACATTCGTATATGTTGCAACGATTAAACAATTTCTTCGCGATAGTAGCTCGCAATGTGTTATTGATTTATTTAAAATTTATTTCAAGAAAGGTTTTTTATATTTTTATAAATATATATAATGTTCATTCATACACGTAGCTTATGGAATATAATTTTCAATTTACTATATAAGTGTGTTTGTTCATTGAAAAATCTATAATCAAATCGCTCAGCCTCCGTAAACGGAGGTGCAATTGTTTTAGTTTTCTGTTCCTTTGTCACATGTCGTGTACGTACTAGCGTTACGTCGTGTTAGACACAAGCTTTACATAGCTTTTGCATTAAATCCAACATCCCTTCTTTAGATCTCGCGTGCCTGAATGTCGCTTAGTTTTCACGTGAAAGCTTTCGAATCCTGTTTAGATTTCGTTCTGATGACCTTACGCTCTCGCGGCCGGCTATTTAATTTGCGCCTATACGTCCTGTGTGTATAGAATCTCGTTACGCGAGTGGTTCATGATATTTTTATTTCTCGTTAGCTGAGATTTTATACAAAAGAGAAAATTATATAGCGACGTCGGTTTAATTTTGTGCGGTACGACGAGTCTTCTGCAACAACTTAAAATAAATACCGCTGTTTCCAGCAACAATCATTATCACCAAAACAATACTTTTTGTTATTGTATACGTTCTTGGCACGAGAAGATGAATACGTATAATTATAACTTTTCTTATCTAATAATTATGCAAACATATTTTTTTATCCAGACTCATCGAAATTCAAATATTCGGACCTACGAAGAGTCTTCGAAACTTCGTTATTTCCGCATGTTTGAATTCTTTGGATTATAGTTGAGTTTCTTCAGTTTTCGCACACGACTCTTTCAGACTTTCGGCAATTACCGTTCGACTGAGTATCCGCACTTTCCGGATATTTGAGCAGTAACAGCCTCGCAAATCGTGAATAACTCTTCACGGTGAGATCGCACAGAAATTGCGAGACTAAGAATCGGAACGATTCGTTCGGTATATATCCGGACGAGATCGCGCGCAGCCGAGTGCGTGATCGGTGCGATCTTAAACGACGCGTGCGGAATCAATTAGCCGTGTGATTTTTTTCATCCGATCAGATTGTCTCTGCGCTCTTCTTTCTAACCATCATTTCTCAAAATACTTGTATATCGGTATCCGATCTTTTATAGCGCGAATTCAAGTGTTACAAGATGTAATAATGATACGTTTGTTTATTTTAATCTTATCAAGCATGGAAAAACAAAGGGTTAACCGGCGAGTTGCGCGTGCTCCGTTATCGGCACGCAGATTAACCCGCGCGCCACGCCGCTGTTACAGCCGATGCAGAGAATGCATAATTCTTGTGCCTGGAAATTTGTCCCGCCACTGCCGCTCTCACTGCTTTGTCCTCGCAATTATCGCGACGCTTATTACGCGCAGTCGTTCGTCATGGCAGTTATTATTTGGCAAGATAACGAGCTCGTTAATAACATCATTCCATTCGCGAGATGCGAACGACTGGCTATGGTGTTGCAGTTGGCGTGGCGATAATAGAGGCAACCTCGTTGCCCTTTGCTGTTCTGCAGCGGAGTGCAGGTGCAATCTCTCTCCAAAGTCGCTTCCAAGTCTCGAAGCGCGCGGACTCGACGAATATGAGCGAAATCTTGCCGCTTGTCGGGAAATTCTGTAAGTTAGTTTCCGGAACGCGCTTTCAACTTGCACATAATTTCACGTCCAAGTTCTCGTTAGTTGCCGTTACGCGAGAACGCGCGTGCAGTGGTCGCGTGCGTTCATTCGGCAACGTTTTGCAGCATCACTACGCGCGCGGCCGCCGCGCTGTTACACCTTGTTGCATCTGCTTTAATAATGGCGCAACGTTACCTGCCGGAGTTACAATGCCGCATTACGATCTAAGAATCTGCCTCGTACTTTTTCCGAAATCCTCTGTTTTGTGAATTTAATAGTGGAAGATACTATTAAGACTTAATTTATACATGAGGGAAAATCTCTCGGGTATTCAACGGATTTCGATATAAGAAATTCTCTTTCGTATAATTTGTGAAATCGGCGTTTTTCTTGCGTACCATTAGCTGTTATTAAATTCCCGTTTCCTTTAGCACGTTTAATAACGAGATATTTCGCGAGAATATCGCGTTGGATATGGAACTGCGTACTTTCCTAACCGGACTCTCTCGCAATTTTTTAATACTTTTTCCAACGTAAGCGAAATTCCTAGCAAATGCGCAACATCAAAATACTCGTATATATACGTTGACCAAACATTTAATTATGCCATTAAACTTTATGTTGCGTGGAGAATCCTACCGCTCCTTTCACTCTGCCGCGTACTTCAGTTTGCAAAATAATTCATTCGGCAATATAAGAAATATATGTAAGTTGTTGATCTGACATTTTTTAAACTCGTGAATATCGACATGATTTTATGCTGCAATTTCTCTTCGCTTTGAAACAGTCTAATAAATTCTTTTATCTTACTAAATATTATGAATCTTCTACGTGTCTTCTTCGGCAAGATTTAAAACGCAAACATGATTAAATTATTATCATTCGAAAAAAATAATTAGCGTAAGTTTTGAAAAAGCACTTGCGCACTCCAACTCGGAAGCTTTCGTTGCATTGATCGCGCAAATCCTTTCAAAGATTCTGTGAGAACTTCTCGGAAAGACTTTTCGTCAACTTCATAGTTAGTCAGCTCGCAGTAAACTCTACTATTCGAGCAGCAACTAGCTCGCTTCGTCGAAATAGCGTTCGTCACGTCACCGCAGTTACAACAACGTGTCAGAGTTGTCACATGTATATACTCGCGTACATATATACAGTTGATTCGCGAGATGTAGTCTCATTTTATGATTCACCGTAAACATTCGAGATTCATTGTCGATTATTTCTAAAATAACTGTCGTGACGTTCTCGTACTGTACTCTCATAAATGCGATCGCTATCGTCGCGACTTGTATAATATTTATACTGACGTAATCGCGTACATCATAACTTCCGTGAAAACGAATAATATTTTGCTAGCGTCACGAAGCGCAGAAAATCCCGAATACATCTTTCGCGTGACGACGCGAAAATCATTACACTCGTTCTGATCGCAATTAACGACTACCGTGATATCCTCGAAAATTGGCCGAGCCGCCACGTAGCTGCACGTCTTTTCGCTTCTTCGTCGTTATAGGACAACTCGAGGCGATAGTTAACTGTTAGAGCCGCGTTTACTACTGCTCGTTCACGCTTTCGTGATTTTATCTTGTCTTCGTTTAGACTCGTGCGGCAGTTTCTAACGATAGCGGTTTTTTGAACGACTAATATTGTCATTAACGAGAATACTGACTCATTGGAATGGATTATCTGCAACTTCGTGTATACAGAAGCGATAAAAAAAAAAAGAACAAAGAGTTTAAAACTATAATCTCTCTGAAATTTACTGCGCAAACTGTTACGTGTGAAAAAATTCTTTAAGTCGTTGATGAACTTGCTTGCCTCCGCAATCGCGAAGCGTATCGCTGCACGTGCGTACGTATATCACGAGTGCGAAAGGCGTACGAAATATCTCACGCAAGTACATTCACGCTCACCTACTTCAAAACTAATTAACACAGCGATAATCGGGCCAATTAATTTGTCGCGACTTGCGGCAAATTAATTGGCACTTGTATCACACTCTCTATAGGATTGTAATAAGTTTCCCGCTCGTTTGAGCATGGAACTGCCTGCGTTTCGCAGGCGGCTCAATTGTGGCATATGAGCTGTTGCGAGCATCGCGGTGTTTACGATCTCAGTTTACGCGGCCGATGTAATGTTCGTTTGAGGCGTGAGAAAGGCGTGTATATACAGCACTTATCGCCCCGATATAATACGCTCTGATATCGACGATATTACTCTGTGATTAGTGAGAGGCGGAATTTAACGATCTTATCTAGAGCGAAGCGCCAACAAAATGCCGCTTCTGTGTAAGTACATCGGTTTAACGCATATACATATATGTACGTGCTTGTATATAACGATATTCTATTTATTACCGATTATATCCAATCGCAGCGTTAATATCGTAGGAAATGTGCATAGAAATTGCCGGATAAACATTTCAGGAAGGGTTACAGCCGGATAAAAAGAAAATAAATTTCCAAAAGTTTTAAACGCATATATTTTGTTTTCTTCATTCTCGTGAGAATACTCAGAACAGAACGTGGTTAACATTATTTTACGTTTTTTTAACGAAACTGTAGACATCAGATATATGAGAAAATTGTCTAATAACTCATCGATCGAAGATCACAAAGTGCGATTAACACGGGTGGTCCAATATTGGAACGCGCGAGCGCGGCGGTAAGATAGATTGCGCGCGATGAAACAACGACTATAGCCAGCATCTTAATAAGAATCTTCAGAAATTCCCCTAGTGGACTGAACGGAGTTAGTGTTCGGGTGTTATTTATCCCCCCGCTCGGCACACTCCATTGTTACCTCAATTTCGCACGGAGCAGAAAATTATTATACTCTCTCGGCGCGCGATAAACCCGCGTGCGAGAGAAATTTTCTCTTCTTATTGAGATGCCGGTAATTTCCTCGGCGCATACCAGCTACCGTCTCGTCGTTTTGATGCACTGCGCTCATTGTTTCTCGTCGTGTACGCGATAACGTTATTAGGTCAGCGTGAACAACGACGAGACCGAGTCTTTTCTCGCGCATGTTCCCGCCATCGCGAAAGAAATTCAAGAGGGCACACGAACCGTCTGCAATTCCGCGCGGTGGCGAGAATTTCTGGGCCGAAATAAACGGATTCTGCAAGAACATTGCGTTACGTACGAGCTTGGACTTTGAAATTCTTAGGTACACGCGCGTTTCGTTCTGCTGCACTTGCTTTCACTTCGTCCAGCGGTCTTCTCAGTTTGACTTTTCTCCAGTTAATTTACTTTGCTTCATAACTTGGTCCGTGATTTGGTTCTCGAAAGAACCAATGTTGCATTTCACGAATTTAAATTAAATTAAATCAAATATATATTCCTCGTCAGTTTGATTTTGTAACACATGCGTAAAATACGTACAAACAATCAAAAGTGGATATTTTAATGTATCGTCAAACTATCAATATTTTACAGTGCGCTCAATTTGCAACGAATCAGACGAACCCGGCAAAATGCAGCGTTTAAAATACAACACTGTAAATACATAATTTTAGTTAAGCTGAATTAAGCTTTGAGAATAAAATACGAGATGTCACAAAACTCGGAAAGAGATTTGAAGTATTAAATTTCTTCAGTTAATTATTTTGTTTAATTACGTAGCTTTTTATGTAGTTTTGCTCGTTGTTATGAAATTAAAAGCATCTGTATCTAATATCGAACGTCGACGAAACGAATAATTCATAATTTAACTTTGCGGCGTAATTTCGCGTCGTGTAATGATCTTTCGCGAGATAACGAAGCTACTGCTCGCGATGAGATTATTTCGTTCTCAACAAATTATTTCGAACTCATGGATTGTTTCAGCGGCCGTTGACGATTCCGCGAAGAAATTTTGCTGTTAATTAAGGAAACTTTTTCATCTTATCAGCGAGATAATCTGCTTTAATTCTCTATTAAGCTTTTCGCTCGTATTTCGTCGCGATGTTATTAGGTTAAGTGCCTGTCTGTGTGCCGCGCGTTGTATCGAAAGAAATTCCCGTATAATTCCGGCTGCAGAGAATTCGCGATGGCGGCTCTTATACGAAGTTTACAGGGCTGTGTTCTATACGCATCCTGTTACATTAGTTCTTTCGCGCGCGCGCGATGTAAAACGTCTTGTGACGCGACGACGGCGCCGTCATATACAAGAACGTAAGATTGAAGTCGTAAAAATGTTCTAAGACGTAACGACGTAAGCTAAAATGTAACGGAAAAACGCTGTAAGGGCACGTAACTCGGTTTCGCCGTCGCGAGAAAACTCCGGAATTACGGACTTCTCGTTCGCGAGACATGTCTCTCTATTTTTCTACACGGCGGAAATATAGATCGGAAAGTCGCCTTCATTTTTATACCGGACGTTTCTCAATAACTTCTCATCGCGTGCGAGTTTCCCCGAGAGATTGAAATTTTTCCACGTAGTTGTTGAATTTCAACATTCGGCTGTGCGCGATTGATTGACTGTTGAATCCTCGAAATATATATTGCGCACATACATACATGTTTCAAAAATGATACATTAAAATTCTACACACAAAAAAGTATAAGAGGCTTGATAATTTTATTCATTTCGAGAATAACCTGCGTACCTTTGAGAGACTTATAATTATTAACAAAAATCACGTAACATTTATTTTGCATATAGATTATGGATTGATTATGTATTTAATTAAATAACACATTAAATAACACAATTTCTACTTAATAACGTCAACAGTTCTCACAATATTAATCATCTCGAATAGAATTTCATTAATATGGCGATAATTACTAAAGATCGTGATTATCGGGACGGCGGCGCTTCGCAGCATTTGCTAAACAAGAATTCATTAACCGCGAACATTTTCCGACTATAAGCGTGATGACTCCGCTTCGCGTTTCTTGCTTTCATTAGTAGCTGCTGGCATTCAAATCGAACAATTGTTTTCTCAAAATATTACTTACCAAAGTATATACTTATGGGTATATTTATAATCAGCAATCGTTGCCAATGTGTTCACTTTGAATTATTTTTTGTCTTGAATAAAAATTCGACGATCAATTATACCGTGCAAATGAACGAATTGCATCCGATTTTTATTTAACGCTTTTGTTTCTAAAATCTAAGAATCGATCCCGGTTCAAATTAAATCTGCTGTTGCATTATACCTATCGACTCCGTTGGGAGCAGCACCAAATTTCCGTCTCGAACTAACTAGATCGTTACGAGCACGTTTTCGTGAACCGGCGGCGCACGAAGGATATCCTTCTCTTGGACGAGCTGGAGTTAATTAGGATTGTCCCAAAGGACGGAAAGGGAGACGAACAAATTTGTAATTTCCAGGATTATCTTGTACCGACGTCTTTAATTACGTCCGTTACACGCGGAATTCTCTCAAGTTTGCGACAAGCGCACATTCTCTAACAGCTAAAAAACATTAGCGGCTTTTTCAAACTCTTGTTTCAGAAAATTATAGTCAAAAATTATAGTCTAAAATTATATGTCAATAGATATTACACGATGAAATATCTTTGCTTTGCCACTATATAAAATTTGTTAAGAAAATGAATTCACTTTTGTCACTCATCGCAGCGCATATTCACTCCAATATTGTCTTAAAACGACGTGAAAAATTTTGGTTCTTCATCTCTAGAGCATTATGCTCCCGTGGGTTTGAACTTTATGTGCTTGCCCTTGTGTCTTTTCCTCTACAACACCATCACGGGATAGAAAGCTCCCGGAATTTGATTATCCTTTATATTGTCGTACGCCGACGCTATGTCGCCGTCGATGAGAAGAAGCAGAAACGACGCGCGTGTAATCTCGCGCCTCGTTTCTGCACGCGATGTCTTTGAAACGAAGACACGAATCCAGATAATCACTAGATGTCGTGCTGGAATAAATTTCTTACGTGAATAGAATAGAGAGATTTCAAATAAGTTAATTAAAATAAGAAACATTTATAAACGTATTAGCGAAAGTGTCATTAACAATAATGAAGCAGTTTCGGAAATTGTAATATAATAATTTACAGTAAAATATATATTCAATAAAAATTATAATATTATATAGTTAAGTTACAAAACTAAAAACTATTTGCGCTTGATGAATTTTACGTAATAAAAAAGTTAAGTATCGACAATCTCGTTGCTGTGCACGTGGTTCACGTGCTATGCACAAAATATATCACGTGCCTAGCAGCAGTGATTTTTAATACTTAACTTGTGTACCGTATAATCGAAGTAGCGATAACCAATATTGTGAGCTTATCCAGTATCGACAACGATAATTTTTTTAAGGATTTTGCCGAACCTGCAATTCGCGGTCTTAACCGTCGTTGTCTGCCGTTTATCATATTTTTATTTTTCGTTACCCACGCCACGGTGTAATAAAATCGATCGACCGAAGTTGTGTTTCGAGCACATCGTGCGTAACAGCGCGCAATTATCTGTCGTTAAATTAGCACACACAATATGCGCATAAACGAGACATGTAACACTTTTTCGTGGAAAAAACGTGTCGTGTTCTCGATTCTAGTCTTCCGTAAACATTTATGTGATGAGATAATTTATATGCGACACATAATCTTCCGTGGATATATAAAAAACTTGAATCCATCTTCCAGCGAGAAGAAAGTCATGATATATAAAAAGAAATGCAAAGCGCGTAATATGAATACGACAAGAAAATAAAAATAAATAACTAGCTTCGTGAAACATTGAATTTTTAAAAAGTTAGACGTTAACGTTGCAGCGCTGCAAAAAACTTGTTTGTACGTATAACAAGCTCGCGTCTGGCTAAAAATAATCAGTGTGTACGGAGAACGAAATATTTTTCCACGTATTTTTTTAGAGAGCAACTTAAATTAGTTTTCCTTTGGTGTGCAATGAAAATTGTGTTTACGTATAACACTATAGGTAAAACTAAAAATATTCTTGATGCCCTTCTCGAACACGAATATTATTTGATTCAAATATAAAATATCGAAATCAAAATGAAAAACACGAATCGATAATGAACACATCTTCTTAATATCGCAAATTATTTCGGCGAGTCAATCTTTCCCTTTCTCTCGATCTCGTTTATGTAAATTCTAACCTTCCGAAAGCTCCGCGTCTTGTCTTCCCGAAATGACCTCATTCACGTTCCCGGATATTTTTAAACGTTTCTCGAACACCGAACTACGAACTACTCGCGATTCGACGTTGCTCTTCAGTCGTTTGTGGATCATCACGCGATCGATTTTTTGTTTCCGCAAACAAGAGGATAGTAAATCGCACTGGAAAAAATTTTCACGGATTTTTCATTGTTTTTTCCGTGGATTACCTGTCAATTCGTCTCAAAATATTACAAAAAAATGTACTCTTGATGTTTGTGCTCGTGTCGCGTGTGTGCAAAATGATTACTGTTATAACTGAAATTCATTCACAGAAGACGATTATTGCAACTAAAAAAAAACAATTTTCGAAACTTTTAATAGTTTTAATGTATTTAAAAATATGCAGTTACATTAGTTCACGTCAGTTGATCTGATCTCATTTACCTTGGTCGCGCGTAAATACGCTTAGTAAAACACGTTTTACGCGCCGTGCCGGTCTTAAGATTCCATTCACCGTAAGTGTTAAAAGTAGAAAAGCGAGCAAAAAGTGTCCGGTAAATACCGAGTCGCGAACGAAGCGGAAAGTGGTCCCGTCGATCGACAAAAAGCGTTGCCAAACAGCGCAGCGTAGCCTCGAGATATCTTTTTCGATCGCTCCAATTTCATGCGATCGTGTTATAACACTTGGCCCGATCGCGTCGTTTCGCCACCGCGGATACATTCTCGCTAACTTTATCGGCTTCTTTTCTGAGCTGAGAATTTTCTCCCTGTGTCCGATCGTGATATTTTATTTATCTTGCGTTGGTTTGATGTGTTTCCGAAATACGAAAATTATTTATCATTTTTTTTCAAACTATCTCATTCTCAATAAAAAAAATTCAACACGTGTGAATACGCAATAGAATTCTTTCTGATATAAAGAATATAAATTATAAAGACCAATATCGTTGCAACGTGTTGTGGCTGTTAAATTGATCGAAAAGAAACACAGTGCCATTCCGGAAAGAATGATGAATGTTGAAGACGAGACAACCGCGAGGTGAGAAAAAGAGGATCGTATGTGTGTGTCGCGCGATGCCGCAGCACAAGTTCCACCGTTGCGACTACAGCAGAGATCGCCTGCCCGATCTAACCAGCGACATGTGTCGGCTATTATCCTACCGCAGTCTGAACGGTCTCGTGAGGAATCATCCGTTGAACGAAGACCGAAAGTGGCGCGACGAAGAGGAAAAGTCGTCGCCGGACGAGGTCAAGGTAGGGAAGAAATCGCGAATGACTATCGGGACTATCGAACTATTTTTTACCGCGATATACAAGGTTTTACGCGTCCATTCGTAGCATAGATTGGTCGTTTTATTTGTTTTCAAGAAAGTTTTAAAAAAGAAAAAAAGACAAAGAAGAATAGTAAGAAAAATTATTTCAGAAATTCACTTTTACAAGTAACGTAGAAATATACATAAATATTGCATATTACATATAGAATTTTGTTACATACTGTGGTGAAAGATCGAAATATAATATATTGTTTTTTGTTCCTTGGCGAATTCGAACATAAATTTCGCGGATTCGCATCATTTATATGCGACGTTAGATAACGGGTCTCAATTGCGCAGTAATAACAAGAAAGTTTCGCCCAAGTTTAAAAATTGAGCATTATCCTGAGTGCATTACCATGTTGCTCTGCTTAAACCGACGTGTATCGCATCTCATTGAAATTTATCCTAAAGAAAGCACAGATCTGTGCGCGTTTCAAGAAAGCATGAATATTATTTTTGATGCAAAGGAAACCTTTGTGCAAATTGTCGCCATTTTCCGAGAGCGTGATATATTAAAAGTAAAAGAATAATATTAAATGACGAAAGTGCTGTGTGGAGCTCTTTTTATTTTACCTTCTGAAATAACGCGTCTTATCTGAAGAGCGAACTTTATGAAAGTGAAATCTAGCCGGAATAATTGAGACGCGGCACAGAAAGAGGATTAAAATTTATTTGAATAGTATTAGACTAAAATTAAACGCTTGACGACATAGTGAATGTCATAACGGAACATTTTATCCCGATTACGGGTGTGGATCGCGTAACTCAATGATACGGTTTGTCGGAGCGAACAAGTCGGAGGGTTGGATTCGTCCGAATCGGTTTTCCACCTACTATGGCCTCCACGTCCATCCCTCTTTCCGCCACCTTCTTTTTCATCGTACGTTCGAAACGGTGTTTCGCCGACCGCTCGATTTCCATCATGTTGAACGTTGAAGTATTACGCATCTTCTACTTCCGTGAAGCGTGCAGGAAACTCGCGTTCCATTTGTTACAGCAAGAAACGGCACAAGCATTGCTGATGGGGCTCTTCACTATTTCCTTTCACACGGCAAGATTCGCGTTTGTGTTTGTTCTCTCTTTCTTTATATATATATATATATATATATATATCGCTCAAGCAATACTTGGCAACACGTATCCGTGTTTCGCAAAACTTTACAGTTACAGAAAAATATGTGTGATATTCGCGCTGCTTTAAAAATTCTTTACTACTGTAGCGGTTTGGTATTTCTGAAACCTCAGGAGAGATTAATGATATGAATAAATTGAAACACAAGTATAAACTATATGTTTACATACTTTAAATCCTTCATTTATATATGTTGTATATTTAAAGAACTGTTTGTTTTTTATTACCATATAATTACAATTTGAAACGCAAAAATTCTTTCTTGGATAAATTTAAAACCATTTCGCCGCTATGTTACACAGAGAGAACGGTTTCTTTAGATTTAACAAATTTCCAATGAAATTATTCCAAAGAAATTAATTTCTTTGGATTTAACAAAATT
>QVOB01009808.1:0-24303 GCA_014839585.1 Pseudomyrmex concolor | reverse complement strand
TTCTTTGAAAAACGCAATTCCCCGGGAAAATCTCAGCTCTCATAGACGCGCGCGTTGATTATCAGCACCGCTGCGTTTGTTCTGCTTTGCACAAAGTGTGAGATAAACAAGTTGACGTCGCGCGCTTGTTTCTCTGTGACGGCGGAGATGAGACGCCGCGGACAAGTGTCGCGGATAAAGCGCGAAATGTGCGCGATACTGTTTGCACGACAGTTCGCGACGGTGATATATGCCGTTTATATAATATTAATTCTGTCGATTGTGCTTGATAAACACGCGGTGTGGTGCCACGTCACGGCGAAAAGCGCGGGCGCGCGCACGGAGATGATATATTACATTCTCATAATGAATTTCAACGCTTTGCACTCTGGAATTAATCACGATTAATATTTCTATCATGCGGCCGAAAGCGTTCCCGAGTGTGATCGCAACTTCAATCACAAACTTCGCTCCTTTATCTCTATCAAATGTCATTGTTGCCGGATACATCAATATTGATTAACGTCTGACTGTGATTAATTAATTTCGCGCTGTCTGTGCTACAAGTAGATCTACGATAAACAGAATGATGAAGAATTTTCAAAGATTGTGGATAAGTACAAGTACAGTGACTCTTAAACTTGAGAAATCTTACTCTCCTATATTACATCTTTGTTTCTACTTTTACAAAACAAAAGTAAACACCATACAAAAAAACAGGGAATTTTATGAGTGACTTTTGTTTTGTGAAAGATTTTTTATTATTTATCTCGACCGATCGAAATAATTTATGGTCTAGTCTAAAAAGCAACAACTACCAAGAACTGGAGTCAGCTCTCATTTCTGTTCGCTTCAGTTACAAACTTTAAACAGAGGTTGCTGTAATTAAGAAAACTACACATAAAAAGAAAATGTACATATTCTTAAATTGTTGTTTAGCACGAGATTTATATTTGACGAATTTTTGACGTAAAAGTTTGCATGAAATTTTACACAGAAATACCGTTTTATTCTCTCTTGAGAAAGAAAAAGAGAGAAGAATAAGAAAATAAACACGAGGTGCGTTTGTTACTCTCATTTGCACTTTTCACGTATGTGCATCTGCACTCGCGCGTTTGTTGACAGACGGCCTCTCCGGCCGAGTGTTAAATCAACAAATTCGCGAGGGCCCGGCTGTCCCTCTCGACCATGCACACGACGGGTATCAACGCGAAAAAGAAATGTCGTCGTCCCTTCCGACTCGCGATCTTCGCATTCAAGCATTGCCGACGACGCTTAACGAAAGCGCCGCTGAAAGAGGTGACGATAAACGGCTGGCGGGCGCAGTTTTGCCCGATAAAAACTGAGCGGGCCCTTTTTGCTGCTCGCGCGGCCACGTTTCTTCGCCCCTATTTAAAGGGTGCCTGCGGTAGATCCTCGACGATCAAAGGAAGTCAAAAGTTTACATTTACTCTCGCGCTCATGGGAAAAATACGCTCCGGAAATTTTGTACGAGTCGTTTTGTACGGTTTTATTTTTCTAGCGCATTGTGAGCAAATTTTCCCTTTCAGCTGTTCTCTCACACCTTGAAAAAGTAAGTAATATTGGATTTTATTAATTACTTTTTACACGAACGTACATATCTCAGTTCAGTCTACGCGCAATTATCTAAAAGCATGTAATAAGACGTCGAGAAAATATCGCGCTGTTTTTCTCATTTTAAGAATATTTCAAAAATGAAGAAAATTTTTGTGCGATTACAAACGCACATTTATCGTCAACAACGAAATGTGTACCAGATTACTTTTACTCAAACTACTTTTTATAATTGCACTTGCAAAAACGTTTAGTTTTACATTATACACCTTATAAAACTACAAAATATTTTTGCAAATATACATATAAGTGCACGTCTATAACTGACTCGAAACGTTCTTAATGCGCGAAAAGGGATCTAGTTTCAATTATCTTTTCGCGGGTAAATTGCGAGATTTTCTTCGCAAGCGGTAAGGTCGACGTACTTCTTTTTCGCAGCCAGAGAGACAGAGCGAAAGAGGGAGAATATCAAACGCCAGCATGTGGTGCGCGCGGTACCGCTTTAAACATTTAAAGGAAACGTTCTCTCTTTGGCGCATCCAGTAGCCGAGATTTCTAAGGCGCGAATTTACATAAACGTACCGCTCAATTTAGCGACTGTCGCCGAAAACGGATAAAAAAACAATGCTTTTCGAGTTATTATTTTTAAATCTATACGTGACATTAGGCTGTTCGTCGACAATCTCTATGAACACGGTCAAATAATGCCGTTAGAATAATTTTTGAGATTTATTTTGTCAAACAAACAATTTGAGAGATTGACACTTTTCTCTTTATGTAGAAATAGAACTGCATAAACATCAATATTAATTATAATTTTATATGTATTTTATTCGCATATATAATTTATATCTAAAACATAAAATATCTCATCTCTCACGTAATAAATTTCATTACACGATCGATGGAAACGATATTCAGTTCGGTGCGTATGAAACATTACGTATATCTTTGAGAAAAAACAAGTTTACCATATTTGCGCTTTTTATGGAAATATGACGAAATCGCTGTTATAGGACGAGGTGGAAAAATATACCATGGGGAGTACAATATAACGCGAAATACGATTCGTTCAAACTCATCGATATACATATATTTGTTAATACGTAATAACTGCCATTCCAATTACCATGCCGATCATACTGCAATGTATAGAATATTGAAGATGCAATGCATACAGTGCCACGTCGTGTATTTTCTCTGCATTGTTCGTGGTGCGAAATTATTGGAAACGTGTGAAGTATACACGGCTGCGCCATTAAGCCTTGATGACACAATAAAGACGATTGTAGTAAACGAGCGTAGTATGATGAATGAACTACAGGTTCGTGAAACGTGTTAGACATATTGGACACATTAATCACTCATTTCCACTTCAGTAATTTATTATTATGATATATTTTCGCAGAGGGCGCAAAACTTCTTCTTTTTGATGCGAACGTACATATTTTTCTTGTGTATTTCATGTCAAAAAGAAATACGATAAAGATTCGAAGTTTTTACAAAACAATATACAGAAAAAATTTGACAAAACTTTACCGTAAGATATTACATAACAATAGTTACTAAATAACTTTATAATCACGTCTCAACATGTGGGAATAAAGCTTTTTATCGCCACTTTATTTTTTCTGTTTATTTTATTTGTACAAATATTCGGACAATCGTAAATCAACGAATCATTTCAATTTATATGTATTTTCGCCTAGTTTCTCTAATCATTTAAAAAATTCTATTGGGCAAAAAATCGCCATTGAAAAATTTGCATGTCGATAATCGTCGGGATGAAAAAGGGAGACCGCGCATCTTTCAAAATTCTTAACCAAGTTACGATTTCTCGAATCGAGACCAACAGGAAATCGAGTTACGCAGTTGAGAATAACGCGCGCACAACTCGGAGAGTTCCGTCGAAAACTTCACCGACGTGCTTCAGCGTCGTCGCCGCGACGCTCGACGCCGCCCTTCGAGGTCTTCGGTGCCGGAGTTTTGACTTTTGACACGTTCGTATGTAGCGACTGTTACGTGTTCTCACCCTTAACTCTGTCGGTGTGCGAGACGCGTTCGTGGCGTGCTTGTTAACCAGTTAAAGCTATTGTGTGACCGAACGCGAGACGCCGCGAATCGACCGTCTGCCGGTGCCGGAAGACGCATCCGGTATCGAAGACGAACTCGTGACGAGTTCATTCTGCAGGTCGTTGAAGAGACGCGCGACTAACATTGTCCGACGTAGGGAATTCCGTATATTTTCGTCTAATGTATAAAAGACGTTCGCGGCATTTCGAAGTTTTGTTAGAATAGACTAAAGAAACGTGTTAAATAACTAACAATAACAAAATATCAAAATGATGAGAAATTGATTTTATTGTAAATTAGCCATAAACAATTGCTATTGCAATGTTATGTTTCACATGTTTCTAGAATTTATAGAACAAAGAAAGTTTAATATAATGAAGAAGCATAATTGTGACACAAATAATATTTTTATATTCTCATGTTCTTTCTCTATGTGGTTTTTGACAGAAACATGTTATCTATTTTTCCAGATAATAGATTTCAAGTATTAAGGCGCATAAAACAGAACAGAAATAAAATTTTAATCTCACAAGAATATCTAATCTTGTATCGCTTGAATTCAATTCAACGGAGTTCTTAACTCACCGTTACCTCCTTTTATTCCTTTAAAAGTTTCTTAATTGAATAACTACTATCTCGATCCATAATTTGATATATATTCAAATTCTTTCTCTCTTTTCTTCGTGTCTCTTGTTTTCTCTCTTCTGGAAAAAGCGATCAACATTTTATTAAGAACAAACTTTCTACTCTCGATGTCGCATAAAATTAAAATACCGCTTTCGAAACTCTTTGCTACATTGATTGTTGGAAGTTTTACTTTATTGATTAAAAGAGCTATAGAGAAATATTCTCTGAAATCGATTATTTAAAAAAACCTCTTATTCGTTATTTATGTTTAAATCTTTTAAATCTAATTAACTATTTGAGAATATGTTTCACAAATTCGTGAACGTTTTAAAAAATAATTTTTCGGATTTACAAGAACTTTGGATTTCAATGTGAAAAATTGCGATCGATGAGTTGCCAAAATTATCTGAGAGATCTATTTCGGCGTTAACTCTTTGACTTTCGTAGAACCACTTTACTTTGCACGCCCGTAGCCATCTTGAGACACTGACGACCGGTCGCCTCTTCTTTCCGGGTCGGCGAAGAAGTCGATGGGCAAGATGAAACGCGTCGGGAACAAGGGGATCTGGAGGGTCGGAAAAAAGAAGGGTGATTAGGTCTAGAAAAGAGAAGTGTGCACGAACTTCACCAGCAGCCGGCGAAGGTAAGCTTCTCGCAAATCCCCCCTCGTGATGTGGAGTCGATAATTAACAAGTCTAAGCAGTCGAGTCACTTGGCAGCTCGCTATCGTCGCCGTCGTTTCGAGTGCGCTGATGGATAATTGTTAACGAGGAAAGTTTGCATTTATGAGTGCAAGCGTCATCTCGATTTTGCCATCACCGCGTTTCTTTGTTTCTGCGATTCGATCGACCTCGCTAATAAACGTCACGAGAGTCAAGCTATCGCCGCTGACCGTATCTCTCGACCCTTTACGAGCTTTCCCTCTTTCTAGTCCACCTCCGACCAGTATCGGTTCACGTATCTATTGTTCGTCATGCAATACTCACTCTCTACACATACTGCTATCCCACATTGATAACTTCTATGTATGTATTTGGTACCGCGAGATAAACAAGGCATGCTGCTAATGAAACAGGCAAGCCATTTCCAGACACATTGAATTTTTCGCGCTCTGTCGACGTTGATTAGTATCTCTCTCTCTCTCTCTCTCTATTCTTTTTTTCAAATATATATCTCTCTTATTTCTCTGTTTTCCCTCGTTTTTTTCCTCCTTTTCTCGCCTGTCGTTTCTCATCGTCACTGGACGATGTTTTGACGTTTGTTTTGAAATTGTTACTAATTGGAACGCCACAAAGTTTTTCCCAGCTTGTATGTCGGCTCTTGTCACGCTGGAATTGTTGTGTCAAACGTAATTATTTACGACAGGACGAGTAAGCGACATTTGTTTAAAGTTGTTTTATACCAGTTATTAAAATCAGAAAACTTACATCTATGTATTTATTAAATAAAATTTATAATGTAATATGTAATTTTATTATGTATAAACATTCAATGCAAGAGTTTAATATTTTAATATTTTATTTGCTCTTGTGAATGTGATACACTTGCTTTATTCAATTGGATTATTTCGAAATATATAGATACGACAGAAAATCGACATTATATGTTATTATATGTATATAACTACTGTACATTATAAATAACTAATTAAGAAATAAATTTCACTATATTGATATTGATCTATAACACTGTATTGTAAATATAAGGATATTATCATTAAGAAATTACATATAACAGCATAAATATTGTCGTGCATAATCGTTTAATCATAATTAATCGGCTTCAGAATTAGCAATTAACACAAGCGAACGAATACTCAATTATACTCTTCGCGTCGCGTCTCACGACTATAAAATTATACCGGCGCGACTAACGAGTAAATTCGGTTCAGCTTGTACTGAGTTTGAATAGAAAAAAAGAACAGAAAAAAGAGGAACGCAAGAGGAGCAAAGCCCTGGGGTGTGTTAAGAGTATAAGTGCACGAATGTGTCAAGGAACCCCAGCGGTACTTCTGGTTGCTGCCACGAGAGAGGGTTGAGTTTCCTATGGTTTAATTGGGCGCGAAATCATTTCCGATGCAATACGCGTGCGGACACAGCCGCGATGTCGAGTAATCACCGTAAAAGCTTGACTTTCCTCTCTCTCTCTCTCTCTCTCTTTCCTTCCTCTTCTGTTTTCTCATCATCTACTTGCCTTCTACCATCTTCTCTCACACTCTCTCTTTACATTTCTCTCTTTTTCTCTCGCTGAATCGAAGAAAAGACCGAACTCGCCTGATCCTTGCGTGCGCCATCGTACACATCTGTCGATTCCTGCCGTTTGTTATCGCGTATTACGACCAGCGCGATGAATTCCAGATACATTCGGTGTGATTAAAACGATGGTACGAAAAAGCGGCGTCGTTATTACTTCCGATGATACACATGTTGTAGCGCGGCAAGTTAAAAGTGTACTAACTCAAGAATGATATATCAAGGCAAAACCTGGGAGAGTTTTTACAACAGATGATGAAAAATTCTGTTTTCCACTTAACTTTGCAATAAGTCTTTCGTGCTTCAGCGAAGTTTTAGATAAATATCTAATTACTATGCATCTGTGCGTTCGTGTTGTGCCGCGATATATATTTTATTTAAATCCGTGATACACAAATAATAATTACGCGTACGCGATTCAATTCGGACGACCGCCGATAATCGCATAACTGCCGTTGGCGAACGTGGATTTGCAGTTTCGGCAATTATGTCGCATTTACATGCGGAAATTGGCGAGGCGCTCTTTTATTTGCTTTACTACACCGAGCGAGAGTATCTCGTGCCCGCGCGGTATAATGCTGGCGTTGTCATCGTAACGCATCGCGCGCGTAACTCGCGCGCTGCGCGATGCGTTCAATGAGAACTGCATCGGATACCCCCGCGACCCTACCACTTTCCCTCCCCCCGCTCTTTCCTTTCCCTCTGCCCTTCCCGGTGACGGCCGCAAAGCGGAAATGCGCCAATCGCGCGCCATCATCGTCGGGCTTTGGATTTCCGATATTCCGTAATTTCCGAATGGCGGTCGGCGCCGACGGCCGAAGTAGGCGCCATTAAAGCCGCGTCGTAGTACACGCGCTGAATGCAAAATTAATTACGGCTAAATGCGCACTGGATCGTTATTTCGACCAAATGAAAACGCGGTACTTGGGTTTTGTCGAAAATTTCACGAGTTCCTCTTTTTTTTGTCAATCACGATAGAGATGAACATTATAAAATCAATACGCTATCGCTGCAATTGATATTAACTCGACATTTCTTTTATCAAACAGAATTTAATTATTTTTAATATACTTGTTCTTACCTATATACTTTTACAGATCTGGGATAAAGAGTAATTACATTACACAATACAAGTATGTGTTCATCGATTTATTCAGATTTATTCAAATTTTTGTCATAAGATTTTCTTACGCGTGCGAAATCGAGAAGAGATTGTATCAAATAAATATTTAATCGATATGTTGCTTTTATGAGATGTTTAAATTTGTATTAACTTTGGTGTTAAAATTTATACTTTAAACACTTTAAATCACTTTTTTAACGAAAGTTTTTCGTACTTTTATATGAGTTTCTTTTTAGAACATGTACGTCACTTTTGATACATTTCATAAAAGTTACCTACTTGCTGCAAAAAATGACGATTTTCTGATCGCGTTTTCGCGATCCTACCGTCATTCTTCCTATCATTTTCTACTAGTGTCTACTAGATGCAAAGGAAATTACAATGTCTCTGCATCGCGGGAGAGTATCCAAATTGCGCGTTGCAGTCGGTCTGCACACAGACAACTGCAGTTGTACTCTGTTAACACGACCGTGTCGAAATGTGCATGTACTTGGCAAGCTATGCCCTGCCCTTTAATCATCACGTTAGCTGGCTCTCTCGCGTTCGCCATCAAAACGGCCGATACTCGTCCATCGCGTTCGAGGCGGCAGCGTATCGCGATGATGTTCGCCGATGGAGCACGATCTCACGCGGAGATATCAGCGCATGCGATATATCGGAGCCGCTTCCAAGTCGGAAGCGGGGACTCGGCGAGAGGTTTGTGTGGGTGAACAAACGTGATCGCATAACGGCGCGGCGGCGTATCACGGCGCTTTTGCCCCCTCGATACTATCCCGCGACGTCCGTGCGCACACGGCTTATGCCCTGCGTGAGCTGTCACACATTCTAACGTAGCGTTAACAGCTTTGTATTTCATCATGAAAGCCGGTGCCAAGTATATCCGCTGATCGAGCGCAATGGACGCTGATTGGCTTTGTAAGTTACCTTTCTCGAAGTTCGTCCGTTGTGAGTTACAATACAACTCACAACAGGAAGAAGAGAGAGAGAAAGAGAGCTTAGTGGAAACTGCTATAAAAATAAACAATACGTAAAAAACACCGTCTGCACACAGTAAATCAAGCGGCACACTAGAAGACCAACCTCTAACAAATAGTTATTAATTTTGTAATTTTTGTAGGTGAAATACGTTATGCTACATTGTAAACTATCTTTCTATCAATTTAAGAGAACATCGTTACAATCGTACAAAACAATTAGTTTCTTGTTTGTTTGCACTCGTAGTGTATCCGACATGTCTCCACGACACCGACGTTGAAATTGATTATGTCATTTGCTCGAATCGTTCTCTCTATTTGTTCTGACGGCAGTACAGAGCGAGTTCGCTCAAACGAACGAAGAGAAAATAGCTCGACGGTCTGGTCGTATTATCGCATAAAGAGCTGCGTTGCGTCTGCCGTTATCAGCTGTCGACTGCAATCATCCCGCGAGCGACGGTTCGCACAGCTGCTACCCTCAACTTAGAACCTCTTCTACGCGCAACCTTGCTATAAGTAAATAAAAGTAATTAACATTGATCCACACTCGAGAAAATACACTTCGACGGCGTGTAGTCTGCTGAATGTAGAATTTTCTGCATTATTTGTGACAAGGGCGAATTGTTCTTCTATTTATAAATTGCATTGTTGCACGTGTCAGGATTCAAAACTAAAACATTCATTCACCAACTTTTAAATACTTAAATTTACATAATATTATCTATATGTAAACAAAATATATTTTTTAAGAGAGAACACATACATATTTAAAGGATTTAAAGACGTGATGTGGAATAAAAAAGCGCGTGAACTGCCGCTCGGAAACGATGTCGGGTGAAAATCCAATTAACCTACATGCATCCGGAAAGCATATCGGAAACATCATGCCGCCCTGCCTGAGGCGATGCGTTTTTATTTGTGCGTATTTCATTCGAAGAGCGTATTATTTCATGATGAAAATTCATTCATTGCGTAAGTTAATCCTTTCGCACCTAGCGCGTGTGTGACTGACGTATTTTTTCGTTATTTGCGAACGAACGTAGTCACTTCTAACTAACTCGTTGTTATTTTACATTCATGAACGTATGTTGTAGATTATGATTTCGGTTATTTATTCAGTAGCATTGCGACAAGAAAAAAAAGAAAAAAGCTTTGGTTTTAAATTAAAATTATTCCGCAATGAATTAATTTTATGCTGCGTCTCACTATGTCGATGGCGACTGCCTGCACTGAACGTCTTCTCACGGTATATAACGCGAGCGCAAGTAAATCGACATAACGAGCGTGACACGACTTTTCGTTTTAAAATGTGTTACGTCGTCGACAATTGAGCTGCGTAAATATTCCGTCGCGCAAAAAGTGCCAGCTCGGTCATGAGAAACAGGCAGAAGAACGCGCGCGTAAAAACGTGCCTGTGAGAATTCTCTCATTATCCACTTCTGTTGCACGTGTGAAACTCATGAGCAAGAATTTATTCACGTATGAGACTTTTATTCCCGAATAATATAAGTATAAAACGGATAAGTTTACTTTGTCTCAAGAATCTTAAAGACCGTACAATCAGCGAAATAGCTGACTCTTTTCCGACATGACATCGTTTAATCATCGAAATTAAATCTTAGCCGCGGTTAAAGTTGCCGAATTGAGCTTTACACGCACGCAATAAGAAGAGCGAGAGAGAAAGCGGAAACTGCAACGAGATCTCCTGGGGGTTACAACGAGGGGATAAGCGATGTAACCGGACATTTAACCCACTCGGTCGCGTTTTTGATAAAAAAAAAAAAAGAGAGAGAGAAACTAAGAGAGAGAAAAAAAGAGAGAAAAAGAGCGGGAGAAAAAAAGAGGAAAAATGTGTAACGCGACACGAATGCGTAATATACATTCTACAGCGTGCACGGATCTGCGAAGGGATAATAACCGAGCCGTCACCCAATTTATCTCGTAGCTCGATACGAGATTGGAATGGCTTCGGGGGAGAAAAAAAGAGTCGGCAAATACGCGGTCAATGTATATGGTCTTTTTCCGACTGACCCTGGTGCGCTCTTTTTGCACACCTGGAGCATCCCATCTGCGCGCTTAGAGATGGCGTTTTAAATGGATCTGCCGCGAGATGCGACGATTTTATATTGCGTCTACGTCTGTGTGAAAATAAGTGCGCAATTGTACTTTGACAATCAACAGCCGAGTGCGAACGACAGAGAAATAACTTCCTGGACATTCACTGTCGCAATGTCAATAACGATATTAACAAACGTTACACCAACAGAACGGAGAAATACATAATATAAATAGTATTCGCGCGAAATCGCGTATTTTCGCTTATTTGAGATAAATTTATTGCAGCGCTCGTGAATTTTCTCACGAGTTTTGATCGTCCGGCCTTATTTTGCACCGGCGCGCGATTATTACCGCCTGCTAACGAAGCAATTTATTTTTCAAACGCGTGCTAACCGCGGTCGCTCCATAACGCGGAGAACGCATTTACGCGCGCGCATTTTATCAGTCTCCAGTGTGGTGTACGCACGCGCACATACATAAATACACGCTTACGCGGCGCCTTGTCAAACTCGCTTACCAATCAATATCGAGCGAAACGTGGAGAAGCGTACAGCGAAATATACACGCAAATGTGAGATACATCGATACGTCGGGATAAACGCGGTTTTCCGTGCGTAGAAGCCTTCACGCGCACACACACACACACATACACACGTGCACATGCAAATATACCGATGTATACAGGTGCATTATTTCGCCGGAGCATCAGGCGCTGTTTCTGTTCCAGACACGAAATTAAAGCGATCGATCGCCGTTGCGGATGCATTCCGCTAGAAGATAGCCGCGCACAGCCAGGCGGAATCCGTACCGATCAGCGCGAATTGACGGGCAATCGACGATTTATCCGCATCTCGATGCAAATTGATTCCATCTCGCGTGCGGTATCGTCAAGAAGTGGTTTACGTAACGTGTAGTTTTATTGTCAACTAGTCTCTATATATAAAACAATTTTCTCTCTTCGAAACTTTTTATCGCGAGTTTATTCGGAACTTGGAGCTGTATGTTTGATTTCAAATATATCAAACACACATATTATGTGTGTGCAACATAAACTTGAAATACAAATAAGTTTAAATCTCAACGAGAAAGCTGGGGTAAATGCTGAGTTAAAAAAATAATTATATATATATATATATATATATATATATATATACACATTACGCTTTTTGTGTACAATAATTATAATTATGTAAATATATTTCGACACGATAATAAACGCCACTTTGTTTGCTCGCGCATGTGTGTGCACGCAGAATTGCAAAGTCGCAGAAATTTTGTTTCTCTCTCTGTCTTTCTCTCTCTCTCTCTTTCTCTATATATATATATATATATATATATATATATATATATAATATGTGTTATTCTATAATATATAATTAAATTATATTTTTTTCGTAAGCACGAGCTCGAAAAGAGCAAAGTTTGGATTTGTAAATTATTAATTAAAATGTATGAATTCTACGGACAGAAATTAATTATGTACAAATGCCTATGTTCAAAACATATTATATGATATTGTTTTACAATAAAGACTCGGTGCGGCAGTTTTATGCACACTGACAAACATAACGTGGATTATTTCGGTGCTATCGCAGATAAATCGGAAATACAGTCGAATCGAAAACAATGAAACAGAGGAAGAGATTGTAACATATGATTAATCTATTTCGCGTGCTATAACAATCGCAAATGAATGAAAATCATCCTCCTGAATTTCCTTCTGAATCGTATTGCGCATGAGAATATGTATCGACAGTTCTCGTTAGCTATTTCAATATATATATTCTGTTTAAAAACAATCAATATTTATGCCAATTAAGCTAAAAGGCGAGCGTTCCGAACGTAAAAAAAAATATTGGCAGTAAATATTTCTGTTCGTACTTTCAACGTATGTTTCGGAAAAATATTGGACATTACAAATCATGGAGAAAAGTCGCGTTAAAAAAATAGAAAAATACATAAATTGTTAACTATATATGTTATATTAAATATATATTTTATTATATTAACTATATTGTATAGCGCGTTGTAAAATGATATCGTTATCTAAATAACAATTTGTTATAATAATAAGATCGTACAAAACTTCTGAATACATCTCACACAAGCGTCGTCTAGACCTCTGTCGGCCACGAAGCGGACGTTTGAATTCGCACCGCGTTTTTCAATGCGATGTATTTAGAACACCGCGGCCGGTTATTGTTTCCCACCACTCGCGATGTTCGAACTTCGCCCTTATCGCCGGTAATAGAGTTCCGGCGTGACGCTGAATTTTCATGAAACTGCCGCGAAGCATGTTCGGCGTGGAATAACGCGCGCGCCGGCTTTTCCGAATGAAACGAGAATAAATTCTCGCGTTAGCGTGTGGTACCGCGCGCGCGATCCCAGTACAGATATATATGTATATATCTGTATATATATATATATGTATAGAAAAAGAGAGTCACTCTAGCGCAATATGCGGATGCTTCCTCTGAATATGAGACCAGTGAGCTGGCAAAACGGCCGATCGAACAAAAACGAATTCCACCGAGTTTCAAATGCAAGGGATATGCGCGATTGCGGTCATTTAAGTCGTTCTTTGCGAATTAATCGAAGTTCACGCGTGAGAACGTGAAATCGTCTGTGCTTTTGTTTTTTTGATCGTCAAGCGCGGAGAAGAATTCGCGAATACGTATATGTGTACGTATGATAGATTACATTCATCTCATTCCGCGCGTGAAATAATGTACCGAGAACTCAATTATATCTACTAAATATTTCCACATCTCCATAACTTCTATTTCTATTTTTTTCTCTCGATCACGTTATGAAACAAAACCGATTTGTAAAAAAGAAGCTGAATTCGCGACCCGAAACGGGTCGAGATCTGAATATTATCACGAAGTACGATGTTAATGCAGAATAATTAGTCTATGATAATTGCTCGTCGAATTACTTGCTCACGTGTTGTACGCGATATATGTAGATCCTTTTGAATCTCAATTAACCGTGCAGACGAGAAAAGAGGTTTTCTCTTCTCTCGCGAGTCATCGTTCTACGGTCGATGACTGAAAATGCAATCGCGGATCCTCTGTGACAAAGATATCGCCGTGAAAAAAAAAGTTGGTTCCTGTGATCATCACCGTGATGATCGGTAAACCGACAAATCAAGACTACTCGGAGCACTCAAAAGAGGATACAGGGTGAGAAGAGTAAAACAAAAGCTCGTCGCTAAAGCAAGTGCTGAGCACTCTTTATAATGAGACCCACCGAACTTTCGCCGCTGAAAAGTTTTCAATTCAGTTCCGATAATGCATTTAACTTTGAACGTTTTAAGAGTCATAGAATTTAACACGGTTCATTGGACAGAAGAAACTAATAACGGCGACTGAGAATATCGAGAGAGCGATACCTGGTCCCGAAGTTATACGTGACATAAAAGCAATAACAATAAAGAGGTACTCGCGAGAAGTTTAAGAGAACGACAGAAATTAAACGTGAATTAGTGAGAAAGGTATCGAAGGGAGAGGTATATAGCAATGAGATTCTGCCGATCAATAAAGACAGGGCAGGAAGGCGACCTAATGAGTGTGTGTGTGTATGTAAAAGAGAGAGAGAGAGAGAGAGAGAGAGAGAGAGAGAGATGTAACTCAGTCCCAGAGGACCGCGTTAATTCCAGGAGATCTGATTAATCGGAAGCAGGACTATCGTGCAAATAGGCGCGAGATAACCCGCCGCTGCACCGGCGTCTCCGCTCCGCGTCTCCCGCGCCCAATTGTTAGCGTGTCCTCTCCCTGCGACCCATAATGCATCCTGATGCGCGGCTGCTTCGATCGGCCCCATTCCTAGATACGAAGTTAAGTCCATGGGGCATGCGAGAGAGCGCGGCGAGCGTAGTAGGATCCCATCGATTTAATTACGATCGACCCGTCGAGCTGCCGATGACCCTTTGTATACCAGCTTCACGAAACGGCTTGTCCTAAATTTCCAAAATGCGCACCTCTCACGATTGTTACATCGTCTCGAATCGATGTGTCGTATTTGGCCTTTATACATCAGGTTTCGGTTCGACAGAACGTCGTGCGGACGATTACGCGATTCATTCGAAATGACAAAGAGATGCGATTAGCTATCGTCTACTGCGAGCAAAATCGTGTTGTCACACGTCTGAAAAAATAACGCGGTATTTTTATAGAACTTTAAAAGAAAATATTTGCTATAAATCCTATGTACGAACGAATAACGAGAGAGATGCTTTATTAAAAGAAAATATTTGTTTTTTTACGTATATTCTGTGAATCACGCGGGGAAGAGAGAAATGTGCAAAAATGGATTTTGTGCCGAGAGAGCATCTGTCGTGATAATATAATATATCTATGATCGCGACAACGGGATGCGCGAAACGAACGTGATAGTGTGACGGAGTTTCCTTCGCAGTGTATAATGTTTTGAAGCGCATAATACACCCGAGTCTTCGTTTGCATTCACGATGATGAATTGCGTAACAGCGGCGCAACATCATCCCGGGAATAAGTTATGGATGACCGAGTTGCGTCGTTCGAAATGCATCGCTGTCGCGCCGATTATCAACGGAAGATTTCTTGACGCGTCGCGAAAGCAGATCCATATCGCGGCGCTCTAATTACGACCAATTGCGATAGAAGCGCGATATCGCGTGTCTTTATCCACGGGGAAAACTCCGATGTTGCCTCGCGATACAGCAAAGAGAAAAGCCGATTATTAAATTGCAAAATAACTCGCCATCGAGATGATACAAAAGAAACAGTAAAACGAGAAAGAGAGAAATAGATAGATAGAGAGAGAAAGAGAGAAAGGAGCAGAAAGAGAATATGCGCACTGGACAGTTTAAAGGCGATAGCGCGATCACTCGCGGTGCGGCTTTATCGTTCATTGAGCAGTGACTTTATCGATATCAGTTTTTAGTCTCTTTTTGCGTGCCACAGCTATCCAAGTGAAATTGCGCGAACATTATGTATTTTATCCCAGCTGTCGCGTGAAAAATTCCATGAAGGGAATATTTATCGCGTCTCGAGAAAGAGAAAATTCTTTATCAATCGTCGCGAAACACCTGCGCGCTTAGCTTAGTTTTATTACGTTGTCGGAATGTGTTTTTGAAGATAAAAAAACATGAAATTTTTTGAAAAATTATCTTCTCCCGAACGCACGCGCGCTGTCGACGGTTTTATTGGAGGACAGAAAACGGGATACCTCTTTGTGTTGTGCTGTTTTATATCTCGCTTGGTTATTCACCGAGTGACGTATATTTATGTAAAGTGTGACGCGCGCGCGACTTCGCTTCCGCTACAGCACTTCGATGCAATTTGAAAGCTGTCGCCCGACGAGATTCTTCCGGACACAAAGCGCGACTTTTACTTATTATACGCCTTACTTTTACGGGATTATATTCCGCGTTCGGATTGCTTTTTGAGACAATCATTTCCAAAGAGAGGTATATCGACGCAATGTCAGATTATTACAGGGAAAGATTTGGCTATCCGATATTGAATAATTTTATCGGCGAATATCCGCTTTAATTCAAGTTTTATATTCGGTCAATCACGCATCACTAAAGTGTGTTTCAAAGCACTTTTCTCATATTTTTATTGTTGTTTATATGTAACTGTTCATTTTATTTCTACATATCGATCTTTTGCGTTTATATTTATATTTTGTATATGTGAGCAGAAAATCATAAAGAGCAGACCTTTCAAACCTTCTCGCGGAATTGCCAATTCTCGTCTAATATCGGAACCATCGAAACACGCAATCTCCATATTGCGGAAAAAGGATGGAAATAAACTTCGAGATTCGATTATATATATATTCTAAATTTTTTTTTTTTTTTTTTTTTTTTTTTTATGACCTCTGCTGCGTTCTTTGATGTAGCGTTTCGGCCTTTACCGCGCCCTCATTGCTGCGTTATATTCCACGTTATTCATTCATTCAGGATAAAAAGTCCGATGCGGCGTGTGGATAACGAAAAAAATATATCGCACTATACTCGCTTTTATATCCGACGAGTGTGGCGCGTAATAGCGGTAGTCGCATTTTGCAAATAGGCGGTGGCGTAAAATATCTCGCGTAAATAAAAACCACCTTCAACTCGCGTAGCGCATTAAATTTGCGACGATAAGAAGGATTAAAACAAAAAGGTCGAAGGAATTCAGTCTAGCGCTGCCCGGTTGCCCTTTTAATTATATTTGGTGTAATTAACGATGCGCCGCACTGCATATAATGAACTGTATATTCGCGGCACGGACGCTCGCGAATGCACATTCACGCCCGGTCGGCTTTCCGTTCTCTCCGCATATGCATATATATAACATATATAACATATATATGTATATGTATATATTTTGCGCCCCGGCGATTGAAAATAATTTATAATTATAGTCGCGGCGCGCAGCGCAAATGTCAATTAGCGTGTGAAACGAAACGTGAATGCGCTTCCTGCGTGATAACGCAAGCAAAATGTCCATCAGCAAATTTCGTCCATCGGCGCGTTTTCCTCCGTTCTATAATGAAATGTATTCTTGCCAATGTTATAACTTCAGTTCGCGCACAATGTATTTATCGATGTGTATATAATCGTAATATACATTCGTGATTGTACCTGACTATCACGTGATTTAATAACTCCAATTTAAAAAAAAACTTATTATCGTTTGAATCTCGAACTGTGACTACAGTGAGTAAATTTCACTGCAGCGGTTATGGTACGTGTAATTTTACAGCGACTTTATTTCCTGACTGACGTAACAATGCAAGCGCGTTTTTTCAGGCGATATCGATCTTCTTACGTAGTTCGCGAAGCTTTTAGAGCGTCGTAAAAAATTTCCAGTCGATCTACATTTATGTATCGGAACTCTTTCTCTCTCTCTCGTTCGTACATCCGCCCGTGTAAGCTTGATTAGAATTATCGATTCCAATAAGAGAGAGCTTCCGCGATAAAGCGAGATAAGTCAGCGAAACTCGCTTTGATTTAAGAACGCATATAATAACTCGGCCGATCGGAAGTAATTGCCATCTGAGGCACGTCGGCTTAAACTATCAGAAATTCCGAAAGTTTATTCCTGAGCTCGCTTATTAAATCTACGCTTAGACGAAAGTATCTCCTTAATCTGAATAATTGTCTTTTCGATCCACTGTAGACGTCGTCGATAGTGTCTTCGAAAGTTTTTTTTCCTCGGTAAAATTGTCACTGCAGGTTTTCCTTTTTTAAAAAATATCGATAAACGTTTTTAATATTTTTTAATGTTACGTAACATGTATTTTGTGGGATATAATATATTGCCGTATTTTAATTAATTATATTTTATGAATGGCGCATATGAAAACCTGAAAACATCAGAATAGACCGGCAGATGGAAAGACTCGTTTGAAAAGCGAGTTAGTAAAGCATTAATCGAGCGGATTAACTTCGCTAAGAGGAGGATTAAGAAAGTTACTCCCGGGAAAGAAACTTAAGCTACTATCTGCTGCTAAGCAGTTTACGGAAGAACGACCCAACGACATCGTCAAACACTTCTTCCTTCGCGTGCGCCACGGTTTTTCTTTTCGTTTCTCTTTCTTTCTCTCTAGCAAAGATGTTTCGTTCTTAGAACAAAGAATTCTAAGAGGGGATCAGCCGCATTATTGCATGCCTTTTCACCGACTTTCTTTCTCGTTGTGTTCGGCAGATGCTATCTCTTCTCGAAAAACAAGTGTGCAATAAGTAGGAGACGATATTTATTTCCATATTTTATGCTCTTTCTTATATCGATTAAACTCATAGACAAGATTTAAATTAAGTTATAAAAATGTTTTTTCATCTTTAAAAAATAAAGATTTTATTTATAGTGCAAACGTATTTCTAGACATACGTAATTGTAAGATATTTCTTCTTTTATTTCTTCTTTCTCAGCCAACTTTAAAATTTTATTGTAACCGACTCGGGTTTGAAACAACGACGACAATACGACACGACCTTCGACTCGACACATCAACACACGGTCGACCTTTCGACAACCGGCAGGATTCAGACGTTAAAGCCAGGACAATAAAGACTCACTTGTAACTTTTACTGAGTTTTATTTAACACCTTAACGTACTTAAAATATACTAAATATAACTTCGGATTGCTCCGCTCAAAGAATACCGGTTCGACATTAATTTCGACACGACTTAGTGGCACGACACGACTTGACAACGCTCGGCAACCAGCTGATCCGCTGCTCCGTACGAGAGTAACTCGCTGCTCCGAACTTGCGGAAAAAGCCGCTCCAAAAGAAGCTCCTCGAAAGCTCCAGAATGATCCGTAAACATCACGTGTTTTCCGGTAAACCACGTGGCCGATTACGCTCATTAACCGAGCCGATATTCGCGCTATCCATCTTGTGACGCCGTTACACGGCCAGGATCTTACATAATGTAAAATTAATTTGCTTTAGATAAAATGATAGTCTAACGCGATCAGACAAAATTCTCTGTTTAGATCGAAATAAATCGAATTTCATCTGGTTCGCAAGAAACTTAAGACCTTTGTCACAACAGTTATCTCGACTTATTGAGCGCGCCTGACATCGTAACGTCGAACTTGTCTAAAAACTTCCTTCAAAGTTGTTTGATCGTGACATGAAGGGCAAACGACGGAGAACAAAAACCGGTGAACATTTAAGACACTTGAACCGTTAAAAGGTGTAACTTCGTGTTGTGCATGTGGTTAGAGACATTTTAACCGCTCAATACGAATTTAATAATTCGAGGCATAATTTCAAATCTCATTTTTCCGTATGTAAGTAATTAAACCATGAATTAACGTGAACATTGAAACTATTTTACACTTCTATTCAATAAAGTTTTATTGAAACTACTCAATGTGCCTCGAGGAACGAAATTACAAGCGATCGGCAAAATACATACACAATAAAGCGATCCAGAGTGGCTCGCAACTAGGTACATTGACCGACAGTACTTCCTTCAGTGACCTCGGGGAAGCATAGAAACCGCTTAGCACAATTTCCAAAGGGTTGTTCACGATGATTGACAGATCACGCACACATACAGGAACGGCGTTCTACTATAACCGCTTGTGAAAACGCGATTCGATCGATGCGAGCTGGAAAAGCTGATTTGCCTGAAATACTCACGCAACATTCCTCCGCGTAATATCGCGATGCATTTATCTCGTTTATCGCGATATTACGAATCGATTTGCAAATGATAATGCAGCGCACATCCGCGTATTTGTGAAAGTGCGTGAGTTTTTGATAGCCGCCAAAGCGATGGTTTGGCGAAGACAATGGAAATCTACGCGGCATTGTCAGCCATTCCAGACTTCAAGGATTAACTCGCCCTAGAGTGCACTTCTACCTGTATGTTTCTCTTTCTTTTTTTCTCTCTCTCACACACTTTCTTGATAGCTTTTCGTTTTCTTCCGCTCTACTATATCCTCCCTTTCGCCCCTTCTGTCTCTCCGGCACTCCGTTCAACGTGGAGGGAAAAGCAGTCGCAGTCATTTTCTCCATTTTGCGATTCGATTTCCGCCGATATTGCTGCCGTCTCGCTAGATTCTTCTATTCGGTCGGATGAAGACGCTGCCGTGAGAGATATATTCGCTCGCGGTGAAGAGAAGACAGAAAGCGACGGAGGGAATCGGCGGAATCGAGATGGAAAATTGGCGCGCTCAATGAGAAAGAGAGACGGACGAGAGAAATACGCGCGAAGTCGAGTGGAGAAAGAGACGAACGAGCGAACGGACAGACGTATGACGAAGTTGTCGAGATGACTTCGACTAATTTCATCGTCGTCGATTTCTCGTTTTTTTTTTTTTTTTTGCAACAGATCTCGATCGCGCTCAGCTTCCGAGCACGCTTCGAGGTGCATGCATAACGCGAATCACTACGATGTATGCATGCAATCGACGCGACGGAGACGCGAGCTATCTCGCGCCACGTGATCTGCGTAAGACGACCGAAGACGTAATCACGCTCGCGGCTTGTTAATCCAACAATATGAGGATTTACCAGTGCGAAACTTGATCGTGTCAATTCTACGTCACAGAACTTGGCGTAATGAACAATTTGACGATAGAAATACGAAATAATTTTAATTAAATTTCATTACGTGTGAAAGTTGTTTTTGAGTGATTATTTAGTGCCTCAACTAACACGTTTGTGTGTATTGTATATAATATTAGATTATTGCTTATTGTATTTCAAATTATACAAATTATACGATAAAAAGTAAGTGACACAGATACTGAACATTTTTTTTAGTACATTTACTCGCTTGTCCGTTAAAACCGAACTCTCTCACTTCTTCCACCGATATTTATTTCGGATATATCGGAAAATATCGGAATTTGTTGCACATCGAGTAACGGATAAAGTGAAGTGTATTCGCCTGGTGGTTAGATGTGCATACCTTTTGTAATTGTTTTATCCGTATTCGTGCTCTGAATTTCGGGAGCGTATCGGAATTTTAATACGGTCGCGGAACGATGTTAATAAACGCGCGAAACAATCTTCCGCACGGATTCTTTATGAGGCAGCATCTGCTGCGGTTTCAGCGGAATTCGTGGATATTATTCAACGAAACAAAAATTGCTTAGTCACTTCCTATTTATTTAAAACAAAAGAAAAAGAGAAGAATGAATTTTTAGAAAAAAAGATCAGAGAAATTCAAGTAAAAGATTGACGCTCTCGTTGTAGTCTTTAAAATCCAACTGCTATACTACTTAAAGTTTCTATAAAAATAGCCTCAAATCACTCGATAATAATATACCTATTAAAATGTTACAAAAAATGTCAAATGTAATGTGTGGAACTAAAAATATAAATTTTTATTATTTATTGTCTTCTAACAATTCTTTAATATTGTTTTTAATATTGTTTGTTTATTTTGTTATCGATCGATTTTCTTTGAAAGAATTGCGCGCGAAGTGACCGATTTTCTTCTTGCGACAAACAGCTCGCTTTGACAGACAAAAATCGGCCAAACGCCGGTATCGAAAACTCATGGACGCGCGTTTGCGTTTTAGTCTGGCGTCGCCGTATTGTTTTTATGAAGTGATGCACAAGCCGCTGCGGATTTGACGAGATTGGAACGCGAAACCCACGTCACGCCGAAGTCAATGGCACCACCGTGAATTGATCCGCCTCACGACTGTATTCCGACAGTTTGCGCACAACCCTGTGTTCGTGGTATTTGCATGCGTGCGTCGATGTGTGCAGTTCTGCAACGACCGGACCAATCGGACCGCTCGATGCAACGGGGTCTCTGCGTGATTGGTACGACATTGTGCGCCATAACCGAGAGGGTGAAATTAACCGTGATCCAGATTAAACGCTCCTAAACTCTAAGCACGCCGGATAGATGACATTGCCGATCTGCAGCCAACTTTGAAATTATATGTATGTAAGGCTGTACGTGTAAGATATAGATATGTTGGTACAAAGAGCGCTGTACGCTCTAATTTGAGTACGACAGAAGAGTTTTTTCTCTCTTTCTTTTACTCACACAAAAGTTTGCAAATAACTGGAGATTTAAACATTGAGAAAAAGTTCTATAAGATAGATTTTTTTCATATATGTGTACGTAACATTGAGGCTACACATTATTCGAGAAGTTCTGGGAAAGAACAATGAAAACCGCGAAGAAAATGTAATACTATAGAAATCGTGACAGAACGTTTCAAAGTTTCGGTAAAGTTAAACATGAAATATCAAAAGACGGGTTTATCACAGCATTTACATTGCAGAAAATCATATTGCGAGAAATTCATAGTGTTTTACATAACGTTGAATTATTTAATATGTAGATAGTTATATACGTATATATATATATATATATGGTATATCTGCAAGAGGCATATCTACCTCGAAGCGAATATCTAAGATAATCATTTACCACACAATGTCTATTATGTTTTTGCGAGCGCTGCTTTGATTGTCGCGTAAGTTAACTTCGGTTATATCTACCTACTATATGATGATCCGCGTTTAGTTGAATTTTGATCAACCTGCCCGACGATGCAAGTTTAACTAAAGATTACGGAAGCTGCATTATTAACGTCTCTGTAGTTTACGTCGTTGATACTCAGCTCTAGTAATCTAACAATTCTCTTGAAAACTTAGCTAAAGGAAATTGATCTCTCGACTTAGACCGCATCGATGTATTTTGCGTGAAAGTTAACGTTAAAAGAGAGTTTATTGTTAATATATAATTTACTTCACTAGTATGAATTTATTTCTGACAGAGAAATAAAGATTAAAGTGATAATATGTAGTTAAGAGTAACTAACGTGCGTTTAAATCCTAATCTTTACATTTCTGCTCTCGAACTTATGAATTGCCGATCTTTATAACAACATTTGTAAGAACAGTTTAACGTCTTCTTTTTCTAGATATAATATTTCAAGTCACTCGACTTTATTTCTCGGAAAAATCTGTTTATCATATATAATCTGTTGGATTATATTTCCTCATATATTTTATATGTTGCATATGAATGTATGTAGAATATTTAATTTTTATTCTGAAGAAAAAAGCTATTTGTTCAGAGATTATCTCTTATAGTTTATGCATAACGTCAGCCTGAAACATTTTAATTGTACTATTATATTTAAGCGCTTGATTTTCTTTCTTTCTCTCTCTTTTTTCTGATTTAATCTTGAAAAATTAGACTGCGAGACACGAGTCTGAAAACACGCGCGCGAAACCAAAGCCGAGGCTCGCGTAATTTGCTTCGCAGTTGCTAAGTCAACATTTCGTAGTTGTAATTTAAATTTAAGCCATACCCAGCAACTATAGCGTCTTAATTACGATTTAACGCACCTTAATTTACCAGATATGACATCAAATCAACACATTTGATTACTTTAGTTCTTTCATAAAATTTCTTCGTCTCTAAATGCATACAAATATTTTAATGATAATCTTTTTTTAAAAGTCTAAATTAATTGTGTTGTAAAAAATATTTTGTCAAACACGTTGTTTTTCGAGGCTAGGAGCCTTAAAAGAAAATGTTACATTCATAAGGAAAAATTGATTCTAAATTTGTCAAATAGAAAGAAAATCACTTTAAACTATTTCTTATCTCACGAGTTGATATACGAGCGAGCGATTTCTCAACATGGCGAAAAACGTTTTACAATTCGTGAAAATTCACACGGAGCGCTCGTTCTGAAACAATCTGTCTTAGCCGATATGTTAGATCGAGAGACGTCAGTGACGACGACGACGACGACAATGACGACGTTGTCGACAATAGTCGATATGGACGCGCGCGATAAGGATTCGAATAAGAAAAAGACGCCCCGCGAAAGACGGACAGATAGATAGCCGACATCGCGTCTGACGAGCGACGGTCCGTTAATTCGTCACTGACGATTCCGTCAGTGTTGTGATAATATCCCGGAGGCCGATGTACTTCCGTCGCAGCGACGGTGTAACGGCGCATCTGTAATTAATCAGAAACGTGACGAGAGAATGCAAGCCGTCCCCGTGGCAACCTCTTGGAGCGAGCGAGAAATAGAGAGAGATAGATAGATAGATAGATAGATAGAGAAAGAGAGAGAGAGAGAGAGAGAGAGAGAGAGAGAAAGGCTGCAACATTTACACAGTCAACGCGATGCTATGCAACCAAGTACATATCTGCA
>QVOB01009807.1:0-18906 GCA_014839585.1 Pseudomyrmex concolor | reverse complement strand
GGGGGGGGGGGGGTCGCGAGCTAAGCCAATTTCGCGCGACCAAAGCGCACGTAGAGAAACGTGCGTGTGTAGATGAACATAAATCACTTTCGGAGACGAGCGCGTCTTTACGCCGAGACGGGACTTGCGCGTCGTTTTTTATACTTTGCGTGAAACTTGTCGTGATCTCTCGGGAGAAAGAGGAAGAGGATTACCTTATATAGGCTTCGAGTCTCGCGCTGCTGGCGCCGCACGCGAGAGTTCGCGACCGCGGGTTCCCTTAAAGCTCTTCCGAGCCTCTTCCCGACGAGGACGTTCCCGGCCATTATATGGGGGAAAGATATCGCCAAGGGTGGAGAGAAAGAGCTGCCGCAATGCAGGCAAGGGCGTTGTCAGGGGCGACTCTAGCGACCCTAAGGCCTCATTCGCGCCGAAATGCGCAGCGATCCGTTTGCGAAACAGCACCCGCGCGTCCGATCGGTCTTTCGATCGCGATTCGATTCCGATATGCCGGCCGCGCGGATGTAATTCGTTGGAATCGCCCGGTCGAATCCGTCCGAATCGCTCCATTTGTCCGGCCGCGCGTTTCTGTTATCGTACGTGTTCTCTCTCTCTCTCTCTCTCTCTCAAGCCTGTAATCTCGAATTTCGCAACCGTATTTCGGAATCGCGAAATCTCAATGCGCGCGGTATCGCACGCGCGGATATATCAATAACGTCGCCGAGAAGTTTGTGCGACATCTCGAGAGACATTCGAGCGTGCTTGCGAGTTTTTTAATTTATGCGCATTATTTTTCTTCTGAATTTCTTCTCCCGTTGCCGCTTGTGTTCTTCTTTCTCCGTTGAAGCTGCGGGAATCTCCGCGAGTTTACGGGATTTGCAATTTAAAACTGGCGTGTAGCGTCGACTCTCACGGCTGTAATCTGGATATTTCAGTGACAGGATTACGGATGGGTCTCTAATAGGACGTGCGATGCAATCCCGTTAATTCCTCGTTATGCAAATGGCGAGATATACACGATTGCGTAATTGTGTTAACCTTCGCCGCGCTAAGAACTGCGTCTACATTATCCCCGGGAAGGGTGTATTATTCCCGCGAGATAGGTTTTTGTCGAGATACATTCCGGGAAAATTCTTTCTTCTTGCACAAGACTCTTTTTCGTTTTAAAACTGTGCACTTTGTGCAATTACATTCAATCTTCTTGTTTCTTTTACAAAACCGGCCGTCGCCGCGAGTATTAACAACCTTGTTACGCTTCTAAATGCATCAGTAGGAGCGTATAGGCGGCGTGGCGGAATTGTAAGCGGCATATGTCGCGTTCGCCGTTTTAATTTAATTAAGCGAGTCGCACGCGCCGGTTCTCTTTCGCAAAACAGACGAGTGTATTAATTTCGTTCAACTGAAAAAAATCACTCGACGCGTATTTTCGAACGCGCGCGCACGCGAGCGCGACACACGTTTTCGCGTCAATTCTCGACGATTAAGGCGATTGACGCGAATCACGCCCGGCCGATTGATTGTCCTTCCGTCTGTCACGTCTGTACTTTCGCGTCGCCGCAGAATCAATACGAGAGGAAAGGGTACGAGGGGACGACGAGAGTCATTACCGAAGAGAGAAAGCGGTGTCGAATTATCAAGCACCAAATCAAGCTCTTCGGACTCGCGGGGACTGCTCTGTATTTACTCGTCCCATTAGCGTTGAATTGGTATGTGGCACGTAAACGCGCGCGTAAAATAGTACGTCAATAAGTTAACCGAATTACCATAAATCGATGCGTCTTGTATGTATGCGTGTGTGTGTGTGTGTGCACCCTTGCGGCGCGTGTCCGCTCGCGGCAATATCAACGGGCAACGTACGTATGCACACAATGGCCGATGATGCCTTGTCGGTCCATTGTGCGTCCGACACGGGCGGAGGTTTGCCTCGTGACCGGTTAATCCGCGATTTACTTTAACGTCGACTCGAGAATGCGGTCGACGTCGTGTCGGTTAGGTATACCGCACGGTATTTAGAAAATTAAGGTCGCGTCAGCGCGCAGCTTCTTGTGTAGTTTAATATAAACTGGTGGCGGGACGCACGGAATAATAACGAGGCTTGTATTTACGTTTGTGTGTTGCAGGTCGATTTGAAGCCGCTGCGGGAGGCGACGGTCGCGGTGCCCGCGCCGAAGATTCCGGAGAAGCGGAAAGCCGAGGACGCCGATGCCAGCAAAGACCTGAAGAAGGTAAGAAGCATATTAATCTCGCGCGCGGGCCGTTGGAAGAGCAATTTAATAGATTACGGCGCATCTCCCTCCTCCCCTCTCTCTCTTTCTCTCCGAGAGATATTAAAGGAGGCTGCGACGAAATTAGGAAGATCTTCCCGAAAGGAAGAGCTTCTCCGCTTCTCAAGGATACAACCATCGAGTTACAAGTTACTTCGGTATCCGCGAACTTCCGCGATCGTCTTCGGCAACTTCAATTAGTTGGAGAAAGTTGATCTTTGTCTTCTCCACCAAACCCAAGTCGGCGACGCGAAATCGCAATTCCCGAAGAATTGTTCCCGATCGGAACAATAATAATATGACGCGTCAATACATATTCCCGTTGTTTCGCGAAATCGCGGCTGGTACGTCTATTTTTAACAAAAAACTGCGCGTTATTCGAAGAAATTCCGACAAGCATTAATATATTTGCATTGCCAGAAACCGCTGAAATTACTACTACGTCCGAATTTTTTTGCGAGCGTGTAAAACAGAGAGAGAGAGAGAGAGAGAGAGATCATCTATTATTAACATTGCAATTCGCAGTAGGTCCTAAAAATAGAGAGAGATTTTTTTCCTCGTATATTCGCGCAAAATATATAAAAAAATTTTTAATTTCTCGTCGTGGAACATCGTACAAATCGTTTTCATACGAATGCAGGATAACAACACAGTGATCTGACAAATCTCTCTCGGCATTATGTTCCGCGTCATACTCCGGAATGGTGTGTGATTAAGGCCTGCATTGTTAACAAGAGGGCTGCTCCGGATTTCGAGCGGCTTCGTAACTCACCCCGGGGCCGGCTATGACGACACGGAGAATTAGGAGCGGATCACGTTAACGTACCACACCGCCTATACCATTTGCGTGTATTTCGGTCGTCCTCGTCGATATTCGACGCGCCGTCGCGTCAGCCACGAGGCACGGCCTCATTAATCTGCTCTCTCTCGGCGCGCGCTCATTAACGAAATAAACGCGTCCGGTCCGGGGAAGTTCGACGGCGGCGGGAGAGACCGCTTTGAGCAATTCGAGTTGTCGGCGCCACACTGTTGCAAGAAGTCGCGTCGACTGTGTGGCCTTTGATGTGTACCCACATCGCGATTACGAACCTCTCCCGTTTCTTTTTCGACGAGAATTACAACGATGAGATATAACACGCACGGAATAAAAAGGAGAAATCGCATAAATCCAGAGATTCCATCTACGATCTTCATTATATATGCATGAGGATTTGCCAACGTATATCGCGCAAACCGATGAGTGAGTTTTGAGGTCTTGTTTCGCTTTTTTTTTCTGAAAAAAAAAAAAAAAAAAAAATTTTTAGTTTTTATCCACAAAGCGCGGCGACCCACTTCGTTGTATCTGCGTTACGTTAACATCCATTCGAGCGATCGAGCGGAAGGGAGTTCAATCGACCGACTGCAACGGGGTCCGAAACTTCACGAGATGGGGACGGGGAAAAGCGCAAGTATCAGAATCCAAGTTTTTATTTATTGACGCGTCGCGGAGCGGAGACGCGCGCGGTTCGAGCGCGCTTTGGAGAGTGCCAGAGAAGGTCGAATAATTTCCCGTCGATTAACCGTCGATCGCCAACCCCCTCTCGCCGGTTGTTTAACGTTCTTTTTATTCTCCCGCGCGCGGAACTATCTACACAACAGTTTACACACAGTTCGCTTCGAATTAAGCTAAGATAGCCATGAAATTAATTGCTCGGGGCAGCGCCTAGGAGAGTCTCGAGCGACTACTACTCCTGCGCGAGCAATAGCTCGTTAATCCGCCATTGATCTAAGTAAACCTGTGGCGGCATGCAAAGCATCCGAGGGACGGAAGCCTCCCTCGCGCGCGCGTTTAAACTTGTATATGCGTTGTATTTCTTTCGCATTTTGAAGCGCGCGGTGAGGAATATATATAACACGCGGAAGAATCTTCAACCGCGAAGAAACAAAAAATTCGCTCTCGAGCGAATAAGACCGCGCGCGCGTTATAAATCGACGAAAACGTGCGAGTGAAAAAGACTAAGAAAACAAGAGGAGAATCGCGCAAGAGATAGAAACGCGCACTCTTTTTGCTCTCTCTCGGTCAAAACGTGACAAACCTATTTGATTTCGTTGCGCCCGTTCCGGCTGAAACAAACTATCCTCCCGCCTCACATCCGGAAACGTTGCACGGCAAGCGAGCTGCTGCATCCGTTCCACACAGCAACAGGCGACGACGCGCCAGTGCCAGAGATTTCGCGGTGTGGTTTGGGTGGCGCGCGTACGTGCGCGGGGAAACGCGAGGGATGGGCGAAGGGGTGGCGGGCAGGGTCGCATCCTCTCTCGCGTCGCTCTTTTTGCTCGTCGGCGACCTCCGACGTTATAGCCCGCGCGAGAAGTACATTACGCTCGATGTCGCGTCTACGTTATATCCGCTCGCGCGGATTTACTCCGTCTTTGTGGTCCGAGGGAAATTTCTTCGGCGGCGAAAGAAACTCTCTCGCTGCCGAGAGGTCGGGAGGGTTGTGATGTACGTCTAGAAAGCGCGAGAGTAATTTATCTTCATCGGAGAGTCTGCGCGGGGAGCTCTTATACCTCTTTGCTCTCGCCGCGAGCTCGTCGTAAATTAACGTTGCGGATACGCGTTACGCATACAATGATGGAACGTTACGCGCTCGATGATAAAGTGGCCGAGACACATGCGCGAACACTTAATAAGGAACGCCGGTGATCAAGTCGCTCGTTACCTCTCGCGCGACGACGAGTATTAATCCGATCGCAGATTGTCGCGCCGCGTTCTATTTTACGTCCCGCCGAGTAATTCAATACAGCGCGAACATTACCTCGCGCATATTGTATATTTATATATGTATATATATGTAGACACACACGTATGAAAGGCACAGACGCGCGTTCAATGCGGCAGCGCTCGCTATGTCGGAAATCGGAATGCACACGCACGCGGGTCAACCCCAGCATGTTGCACCGCCGCGTCCTCTTTGTCTTTCTCCGCCGTGCATTCCATTCGCGCGTTTACGCATTCGATTGTTGATTGCGGACGCGCGTATTCCGCTCGCAAAGCGATTCCCCAACGCGTAAATCTCCGTGGCAAATAAACGTATCGTAATTCGCTCTCTCTCGCGCACTCGCGGGATCGCTCGAAGGGAATCCATGGTTTTGCGAAGATTGCGGGGAGCAAGACCCGAGCCTAAAATGGCACATCGCGCGTGAAGGAGGGACAAGAAGAACGGAGGAAGTTTCAGAATCTGCGGGAAACCTTCAGACGATGAAAGCAACGCGGTCGATCGCGAGCGAGGGTGAGACCCATCGGCAGACGGAGTTGGAATCCGAGGGTCGGTGGGCGCGCTCGAGGCTGGAGAGTGAAAGGGTGGGATGTGTTTTAGGGCCGGCGGTCGATACAGCCGAAAGTCCAGAGCGCGCGAGAGAGCGGCGCGAAAATTCGTGCTGATGAGAATATATCGCCGCGCGAGGATCTAAACGTAAAGAAGGGTGGCTTTTGCTCCTTTCTCGCCGCCGCGTCCCTCCTCCTCTCGCTACCTTTTTCTCTCTCTACGCGTGTCACCCTTCTTCCTCGCGCGCCCTCGTATAAGTCCGTGGCTCTTTGTGACTCTGGAGAGTCTCGTGTTTCCTCGTCATAGTCGTCGACGACGACGTCGCGGTTGGCCTTGTTCGTTTCAGCAGCGGCGGCGGCGGCGGCGGCCAACGTTTCCGTCCACACAAACAATACGTAAGCGGGAGCGTTAATTATTTTAAGCAAAAATTTCGAGCAGCCTCGTTACGGTTAACGAGGTACTCGAGCGAGTCAAAAAAAGTCGGAGTGCTTTTTATTTTCGCCGGCGATTTAGTTTGTTTTTATCTTTGTGTTTTTCTACTTGCGAATCAACATGTACAAACGCTCGCTCGTCGTCGAACGTGATGTACACACACGAAGGACAACAAATGCCCAACTAACTGTCAGACTGAGGGAAATGATACGCGCGTCGCGAAAGAATTTATTACGATATATTGATACGCGCGCGCTAGACGAAATTTATTCGCATAACGTACGTATGTCGCGCGATTCTCCGATCATAAATTTGTGTGTTTATATAGGATTTTATCATTCACGAGCGATTGCGAGTGATTGATTTTATTAGTCGACGTACAAATATCTTTCTTACGTGTTGGTTTTTTTTTTTTCTAGTTTCTTTCTATCGCGCTTGTTTACATTTTCAGCGTCTGTTATGTTTTACGAATATATTTATTTTCCCTGCGTTATTTCTGACACTGGCTATACGTTTTAATCCATGCTACGCATAATCTCTCTCACCGGTTCGCATGTACAATGTGAATATCTGTGGCACACGCGAGTATTCTTACACACGCGTAAACAATTACACACCGTGCGCAATTGATAATTTCTAATTATCGTTAAGTCAATTATGAAACGCAGTTTTAACGCAACATTTGCAATTAGTGCAACACTTTTCACGATGCAAACAATCTATTTGTTCTCTCCTCTTTAAATGCGCATATCGACGCATAAATATTCATATTAATTTTCACAGATGTTTCCCATTTAATATTTGTTAACTTGTTCTCTCGCGAAAACGAGCAAGAGTCAAAATAGCTGGCTGTTATTATAGTCTACAATTAACAGTAATATACAATAACGATATATATCTCGGCGCACTGATGCAAAAACGCGATTGCGTCCGTTACGTATTATGTTCCATATGTAATAATAATTATATTAATCAAAAAGCGAATATGAGAAGTGCACTATGATATTCTATTTTATATAAAAAGTATATATATATATATATATATACACACACACACTCTCTCTCTTAGAATATAGAATGAGTTAAAATTTCATTAATTAATTCACTAATTGATTCAGTGACAGATTAGTTTCACTGGGAATTAGTTTCACTGGGAGTTAAAATATCGCTGATTGATTTAGTGACGAATAGTTTTATTGGGAATCAGTAACAATGTCACCGAACGTCATTTTACATATTAGTTTTGTAATAACGGCTCTTGAGAGTCTCAATAGCTGAATTTAGTAGAGCATCCGCTTGGTAATCAGAAGATTCTAAGCTCGAGTTCAGTCGAGATGATCGATTTCAACAGGTTTCTTTTTCTACAAATTAATATTAGAACAGCGTAGAAGGTACGAAGAAAACCCACTCGAAAACATTAATTATAAAAATAATCCGAATCCAAGTAAATATTTACTAATTGTCAGTGCACTGATTCTACATGTATATATATATATATATTTTGTTTTTCTTCAAATATTTTATAATATCAAGGATATATAATTAAATAAGAGATAATGTTTTATAATACCAAAGTTTTTTAAATATTTAATATCTCAGATATTTCATTATAAAATTTATTTATTTTGCGAAATTAATTATATATTTGTTTTTTAAATAATTCTTGATTTGTCACATTATCACTTTGCTCTCATACATAATTTCACTTCCACGACTCGCAAGATATTTTGCATCACGTCTCTATGACGACCTAATTACATTTCTGCTGGAAACGTCCGCCGGCTATAATCATTGATGAATATCTGAGCCCACAGAAGAGTCTCTTTCCACCCATAGATACCGTTAAATATCTATGTTCGTTCGATAGCGGCGCGGCGAGGGTATCGAAAATTCGTTCAACGTCCCGCAGTAATCGGATTTGTGCGAGCCGATGCTTCCGCGATTTCGACTAATTATTGTCTGTGTTAATTAAAACGTGTCGCGCGTACGCGAATATTAGAGATCCATTAATGTAATGCGCGCCGTTTGTTTCGAACGACCGCGAGGAGCGATCGTTCGACGGCGCGCATTGCGCCGCCGGATGTCGTTTCATATTAATTTTAATTAACGATCTAATTAAAATGAATTCCCACCGTGAGAAAGGAGTTTCTTCTTGAGAAAACGATGCTATCGTTCTTCCGGGGCTTTTGCTATCTTGTACCATTTAGATATTTAAAAGTCATTCGCGAAGGAAAAACGACTGTCTGAGATTTTTATTTTGCCAACAAAACGTTTTGTTGACGGAACAAAAACTTCAATAGACTCGACAAATTTTTCTTGCTGGCTCGTATAATAGTAAAACTTTTTTCCGTGTATTAATTCTTTAGAGAGTCGGCAGTAGCCAATATATTGGCTCCGAATCTGCACGATATAACTTTATATAAGACGCACGTTATATATTTACAAAGAGTGATGGCAAAAAGACCTGATTTTTCGCCCATTTTTTGAACTTCGAATTTCAAACTTTTTTTTATGTCAAATAGTACTATATGATGGAAAATTATTCTCAGAGAAATTTTAGACGAGCATAGACACGGTTCCGGAGATATAAAGTGGCGTTTTTGAGCAAGAATAAGATTTATCTATGCAAACATCATGATATCGCATATCGATATATATATCGCATATCGATATATATTGCATATCGATATATATCGCATATCGAGATATCTCGCATATCGATATATCGATTTTCTTTTTGTTTCTAATTGCCGATTCCAGCAAAGTATTAAAATTTGATTAACCAAAAATGTAATATTGGATATATCCAATGGATTATAGATGATCCATTCGACAGAATATACCCTCAATACCTATTACATGAACTTCAGCCACGCATTCTTCCTTATGCAATACAATACACCTTGACTGGAAATCATCACTTTCACCCTCTTGTATCTCCGGAACCGTGCCTATACTTATTTTGAAATTTTACTGATTGTGAGATTAATGTTTCATCTAATAGTACTATTTGAGTTTTACCATGAAAAAAAGTTTTAAAAGTCGAAGTTCAAAAAATGGACAAAATTGCCATCACTCTTTTTAGATATCAAGTACATAGAGTAAGAAATGCTGTATCTCTAAGGATTAATAGATGCTTTATCAAATTGATGTGATGCTCAATGTAAACATTTTTATAATTCTGTCCAAAACTGGAAATGCACGTATAGAAAGAAAGTCAATATTTGACCGAGCATATCGTGTAAAGTGCAATAAATACATAAAATACAATATATATATATATGCATATGTGTTGAACGTGCGAGAATATTCATGTATCTTAGTGATTTATGATATAAGCGCGCGTTCTGTGGAGATGTAGTCGCCGTATGCAAAACGGGTGAAAATGCAGCGCGTATTATGCGCCCGTGCGCTCATACACGTTGCGCGAAGAGACACACAATACTCGCGCGAGAATCTACAGTAGAGTTTTATTTTTTAATTAGACGCACGCGATGCAGTTTTAGCGTATTCTCATTTCGTCTTGTACGGTCGCGTACACGTTATGCAAAGTTGAATTTATCTTGTCACACGCATATCTTGTCAGTCGCGCGACAACACGTCGAATGTCATCATCATCATTATTAACGTCGTTTAATTTCGGCCTTTTACCGTTACACTCGCACGCTTCTCGCCGCAACGTACGTAACAATTAATCGTATCTCTCCGCTATGGAGTTTCTTGCTCTCGCTGTTACTACCTCGAGCTCGTAAATTTTGACCAACACGCGTGGCGGCGGCGGCGGTGTAGTTAAGAAAATTTTGCAGAAATCGTTGCGGCAAACTTTTCGGCAGTTTTCGCACGATTTATCGCCGGTATCGGAATTTTCGTATTCTGCCGCACGATCCGGTATTTTCTTTCTCACGCGGTGTCTTAGTTTAAATTACGCGTTTTTCGACACTATTTCGCGCGATTAATTCGTTCCGATGCGCTCGTAATATTTTTCTTCGCTCGGACAAAATAAAACGTGTCATCCGCCGGCGATGTGATAATTCAATAAACGGTGTTGCCGGTTGCTAGTCATTAGCGACGATTCACGCAAAACTGCGCTCGCACGCGCGAAAGTTTCCATTTTTCCGTACGATGTTTTGCGTCGCGATCCCCGGCGGCGCGCTCCCTTATTGTCCGGTGATGTCGCGTTTTTTTGTTTCGCACGATAAATTTATCGTCGCCATACATCAACTCTCGGGCATTTCGTGTATGGAGCCACCGGCGCGCCATGACTAGAGCTCGTCCACTTATCTAGCGCGCCCTTTATTTCAGTTGCCAGTGACAAATAACGCCGACGTACATATATATGTATATATACACCATATATATATCTCCGTTTTTAATCGGGTTCGCCATAAATTCGGCATAACTGCGCGCGATTTTTGCCGCCATGGTTATTATTATTCCGCTTAACGGCGGAGCGAGCGCGCTAGTGCAATTGGCACAGTGCAATTTGCATCTTCCAAGTCGAGGATACTCGATAATGGAACGCCGCGTCCTTCTCGCTTTCTGTCACGCTTAACATCATTAGGTCGCACAATGCAACGGAAACGTTTGTGTGTGTTCGCGTTTTCATTAATTTCGAGTGCGGGAGTTCCGCGCGCGGCGACTATATACGTTTTTCGGCGTCAAAGCTCCCGCGAACGGGGAGGAGGGGGAGAGAAAGGATTTCCATTGTTTCACGAATTTCCATTGTGATGTACTCATTTTTTTGTTGTGATATGCGGAGCACGCGGTTATTTCACATATGTGTGTACATATATATCTATCTGCCGCCGAGGTTGCGTGTATGTAGTGCGCGTGCGAGGCGGCTGACCAGGCCGGTCACTTATCTATTGCCGTTTTCTCTCTTTGTTCCAGGCGAAATTGGAAACTAAAGCGCTGAAAGCGAAGAGGCCGGGATTCACGGACGAGCGGTACAACGAGACCAGTTATTACGTGGAGCACGGTTAGTATCTCTTCTGTTGGACGTTTCGAATTTAATCCGGAGGACTACAGGTCCTTCCGTACAAGGGAGCCAAAGCGCGGTCGCGTTTTAACAGATTAACGTGTCGCGCTCCACGTGAGATCTTTCACTTCCGAACTTCCGATGAGTCGCCAAGATTGCAGGAATTATTCGCGCGCGTGTCAAATTCAAAAAAATATTGAATTAACTCTTTAGAGAGACACTATACTCGCAATCGTAGAAAAATCGTGCAACAAATGCTCACAAAATGCCTGACCGTGGTGGTGTAAACCGCTCTTGAATGGAAACAGTTAATTTTCAACAGTGTTAGTCTTACACTCGAGCGCGCGAGTTTGCCAGCCGTCGCGCCGGAGTCAAGTAATCATGGATAATCCGTCGGATAAATACAACTGGCGCGATAATCTTCCAACTCTCTCTCTCTCTCTCTCTCTCTCTCTCTCTCTCTCTCTCTCTCTCTCTCTCTCTCTCTCACAAAGCGCGAGAGAGGAAGGAGATAGAGCGAAAATTGCGACGCAACAGATTTTACGAGGTGCCGATCGACGTGTTTCCGACGAGCGCCATCGATTTCCGATTTTCCCCCATTATTTTCGAATTTCAAGCCAATTTAGATATAAAACGCGATACCAATTACCTTCCGCCGACAATGTCCTCATCCGGGGCAGCGGCAATCCCTGGGAGTGGCGATAAATTCTCTTACGAGAAAGTATTTGCACGCGTGTGTCATCGCGAAATGTCATCAGACACGTTGCGCGATATTTAGCTTCTCGATTCGGCAAAAACACAATAACTTTGTGAAAAGTTCCCCGCGTCAGCTCACGCATCTAAAATTCAAATCGAACGACGCGGGAAGAGAAAAACTGCTATCTTAAACCGCAACCGTGTAAAAAAAAGTATGAGTCTGTCACTGGGGGAAGGGGAGGAACCTCAAAGGGATCTCCGCGTTATTCGCCGCGAGTTCTGTGATACGAGTCTTGTCGAAGGCCAGCCGCGTACATATTCCTTTGTGGAATAAAACTGTCGCGTCATGTAAACTCGCGTACAAACTCTGTTGGATTATACGCATATATCCGCATGTGTGACAGTTACGTCGATATGTTTCTACTCGGCCGGTTTTTTACACACATCGTGTTCCGTGATACGGTCTTTTATCGGAGCGTGTACCGCGCGCGATACGCTGTTGTTGTCGCAGCAACTCGATCGAGAGAGAGAGAGAGAGAGGGAGGAAGAAGAAGAGAGAGCGGCAGCCTCTTCGTCGTCGCGTATTATCGGCGCGTATTGTCGCGAATCGGCGTGACGGACACGGGAGTTCATTATCGTCGACAAGAGCCCGGAGAATAAACGCGAACCATTTCGACGCGAACGCGAGGAAAGTGAAATCCGAAATTGAAAAAACGAATGAAGGGAGCAGAAGGGAAAGGGGGAACGACGCGGATAATTAAATTATCGTTTCGACGAGGAGAACTTATCGGTTTCTCATCGTGTTGTGTCGATACATTGTGCGTGCGCGATCCGATAATCAACGCGAACTCGGACCGTTAAAGCAAATAGGCGGAGACGCCGCCTATTTCCGTTTTCACCGAACACGCCATTGTGTTTTTTTAATTTTTTTATTTTTATTTTTATTTTTTTTTTAATAGTTGACTCATCGTCTCGGAAAAGAATTTTAACGACCGTGATGCGGTCGAAGCGGATCAAATGTGTCGTTTTCACATGATGCTGATTACCAGAGAATCGAGAAATCGAGATAAAACTTTCGAGAAACAGGCGAGGCAAACGTTTTACAGTGTAAATGAAATTTTATTGTTTAAAGTTTTTTATTGTTTAAAGTAGTGAACATATCTCGTGTTTGTTAAATCAGAAAGCGGTATATCACAATCTTAGCATTTTCTATCTTAGAAACTCCCTTGTGCGCGGACGGCGATATAGCAACGCGGTAACTACTTCCCAGTAGTTGGACTCGGCGTTTCTTTCGGCCGAGCCGTCGGAAATGCGATTAACGTACTTTCATCGTGAACGAGAAGAAAAGCCGACGGCCGTCTCGGCCGAGAACGATCGGGTCGGTTGGGTATTGTCGGATCGAGCGATACGCCGACGTGGGCTCATTATCGCGAGTTAACGTTGCCGTTCGCGATAACGACCGTTTCGCGGCTAACAGAAAGAGAGGGTGACGAGGAGGAGAAGGTGGAAGTCGAGACGAGAATACGGAATTGCCGTGGCGGAAGACGCACGAAGAAAGGCTGCGAAGGGAGGGTGTCGGACGGTTAACAGAGAAAGGGATCGATCGATCGATCGGATATTTCGACGAGCGAACGGTATAATATCGACAACCAATATCTCTGCTCCACATTTGGAATAATAGAGAAGACGACGCGCACCGCATATATTTCTCTCTCTCTCTCCCACGGCGAAACAAAGATCTATTAATGTCACTCGGAAGACAGACAGCTGCACGTACGTTTCTCTTTGACTACGTCCCCGCGCGCGGGGATGCATCCTCCATCCGTCTTGCGCGACCCTTAAATGCACCATGCTCGATCGAACTCGAAAACGTCGTCGCGGGACGTTTCCAGCAGGTACATGTTGGTCGGCGGCGCAAGCTCGTTGCGGGAATTAAGGACGGCGTATTGTTCGAAGTAGGTCAAAAAAGGATTGCTCTCTTTCGGGTTGCGTTCTCGAGGGATAATATGATAATGAGAGAGAAAGAAGAGACAAAGAAGGTCTCTTAGCACACTGTTTTTTTTTAATTTATCTTCTAAATTAAAATTTATCAGTTTTTAAATACTCCTGAAAGCAATATCGAAAGTATATTAAAAAAAAAAAAAATTTCTAAAAACCTTTTCCGAAACTCGATCGTAATCGTCTATTCCATAATCGTTTCGGAGGAGAATTTTGCTCGGCGAAATAGCGGTTTCCGATGCCATTCCAAAAGTTGTAAAGGACGCTACGTCGTAACGCCGCAAACGGCGACGGGGGAATTTGAAAGCTCGAAAATTCGAAACGGCTTAGCGTCGCGCGTCCGCATACGATGGGATCTTCACCATCTGCGATCAAGCTACGTTATCCTCGGTGAGTCGCGATGGGTAACACACTCTTGCGCTCACATCGTGAGCCACACATGCGTCGACTTACGAGCGGGAGATCCCGGGCGGTGGGTTTCTACGTGATTCAAATCTAGATCTTAGCTCCTGTCCCGGGGAGTTAAGAAGCTATGGCGTACGTTATCGAGCCGAGAAATCCTGGGGGGTTTCGGATAATTCGGTCCCGGCTAACTATTCTTTCTTTTTTTTTTTTTTCTTTTCCTCCAGCTTTCCATATCTCCAGCTTTTCTTCTCTTCGTCGGCGAAGTTCCGAAAGCACTTATTCACGATGAATATCCGGAAACGCGCGGGGGGAAACGCTTTGAATAAATAAATTCTGCGCGGGAGATCCGGGTGTCGACTCTTCTGGGCAAGATGTTTTTTTCACAATGGATTTTTCATTAATTTACGCTTGAAATATATATATATATATATATATATGTGTGTGTGTGTGTGTGTTTTTGCACGTACATCTTTAGCGTATTGGCTCGTATCGCTCTTAATACTTAGATTAAAGTAAAGTTTCGAACAACATTGAATACTTGATATAACCTGATTTCTCTTTATTGCGTTAAATAAAGTTATCTTAACTTTTGGCTCTCGCGTGTTGGCATTTGAAGAAGTCGGAGACCTGAATTCTTATTTCACAAGTATATAAATATATGTCGTTGTGTGTGTGACGAGAGTTGCTTAGAAAATAACGAGCGGCGATTATCACGTCGCATTACGGAGATCTTTTCGCGAGCATTATACCTGTTCCGCGATTCGTCAAACGCGCGCTGCTCTAATTGGCCACGAAGAAGCTTCTCGCGATTTTGATCCCGCCCCAAGTCTTGGCACTTGTCAGCAACTCTTGAACGAAGGAAGAACGTGTTGGCAAGCCCTTTGCGACGGAAACACGAACTTCTCTCTGCCCACGCCGAATCGTGCGATCTTCTGGCGCGTCCTGTTTGCCAAACGATGCCGAAGGCTCTCGAATAAATTATAACCAACAAGACACGTGACTTTTTGTTTGCTACGTTTTGTAAATTAACGATACAAAAAAGTTATTATTTTTTAGATCAGTTTTGTTAACAACGGACGTTTCGCATTTATCGAAGTATTAAAAACACTTTGATGAAATTGTTACATATTATTATTATTATATATTTCATCTCTCTGAACTGTGTAAAATAATATGCGAACACACATTATTATACGTACAAAAAAATGCACTTTGTTCATTGGACGATCTTCTTTCGCTTTACTTTGCGCGATATCGGATTTTGTCTATCTCGCGTTTTTCTCAGACGAACGAATTCGGAACGATATCGGGAATCATTAACATAAGTGAAAAAAAAGCTCGACCGAGTTCGTTCAGCCGGTTAATTTTTAAAGAAAGCAACTCCGGGAGAGACTCGTAAAATGCAGCGGGAAAACGACTGGAAGAGATTTTCCGTATTCGTAATGCGTGTCGAAACGCGCGCTAGCGCGCGATATTCGCAAGAAATGTCAACGGCGCGACACGAATGCCACACGCAGATCTTGAGATTTTGTATAACTCGGGAAGTGTAATATACCAAAGCGGGAAAAAGATAGTAAGACTGTAATAGAAGTCGCACGACGACGAGCCGTAGAGATGTAGAACTGCAAGTTTGTTCGGTGTTTTACGAGCTTCCTACTTTGATGTCTAGGAACTTCTCCGATCACGGTGGGAAAATAGACGGAGGAACCGGGAATGTATATGTGTGATTTCTTCAATCCCGGTAACAAATATCCCATTTCTATGTGTATATATATATATATATATATATATATATATATATACACGTAAGAAAGTCAATATATAAATCCGGAAATTTTATTTATACAAGAAAAAGGAACAAGAGAGAAAAAAAAACAAACAAATTTACAAACTTAAGCTCCTGTGTCAAAACTAGCAAAGAGTTTTTTAGTGAAAATATGGCCATGCGCTAGATGTATACGTGCGCAAAGTATATTTTTGAAACACATTTAATAATTCGAACTAAATTCAATTGGAAAATTGATATCGGATATGCTCGTTTTGCATCACATAAATGATCTATTTTCTGTGAAATTTAAGAAAACCATTGCGAAAAAACACTTCAATCGATCCCGAATCTCCTGCACATCTGAATTCGACTCCTGGCGTCTTTTTTTCGCAGTGGAAATTTTTTACATTTCACAAGGAAGTGAAATAAGTAATTCGTATACATGATGCAAAAGAAGTATTCAGTATGAATTTTCGAATTTGAATTCAGTTCGAAATATCACGTGTAATAATTTAAAAATATATTTCGCGCAAGTGTACGTCGACTAAAAAACTTTTTTCTCGAAAAAAAAAAAAAATCGTCTCTCTCCGAAGAACGTCGCGATGAGGCAAGAATTTTTCGCGCATTTAAGACGGCGCGATCTGCATCGGTAATTAATATTCAACAACGTGTTTCTCCGCGTATGTAACTCGCAACATGTTTTAGGTGTGAAACGAAAACAGAACGCGTGCGTGACGAAGAATTCGTCTAACTTCGCAACCGGCGCTCACACGTGTGTGTTGTGTAAGTTCACGGCATTCGTGCTTTAACGAAGAAGCAAACAGATTGCGCGCACGATACGGTGAAACAACATCGGATCCGTAGTAGAAATTCCCAGCCGCGTGTTTATCATCGGCCAAGTTTAACCACGACGAAACTTTGGCCGTGTAACGATTCGCAAATGTAAATTGTTATACGCGACATTATCGTTCGGGATCGCGACGCGCGGAATTAATAATACGAACAGATTTAGGACGCGGTCGATTAAATGGCCGAACGAGTGGAGCGCGCCGCGAGCGTGAAAAAACTCGTCGTTATTCCACACGGTTGACGCTTTAAAATCCAGCGTGGGCTTTGCCACACGCTCGGTAAATAGTACTCGGCAAATGGCCGAACGTATGGAGAGTCTCGTAATTTAAAAAAAAAAAAAAAAAAACAAAATGCCGGTCGACACATGGCTTTTTGATTAAGCCGAGAGCCGGCGCGTGCACGTATAAAAGCGTTAACGATACGCACATCCGGCGCATTTTACATTCCATTTCGCGAATTGGCGTACGCACTCCCTCCCTCCCTCCTTCCCTCCCTCCCTCGTAACACACGTCATGCGACACGAAATTGGTGTATCGATGATATAACAATGGCGCGTGTATATACGCGATTACTTGAGCGCGCGTGAAAAACGGCACGTGAAAATATCGCGGCTGATTTGTAACTGTGTGTAACTCCTTCGCTCAAGTGGTGACGCTCGATCGAAAGTCAGCCGCGTGTCAGTTACAGTGGAAAAAAAAAATTCTAACGGATAATCACTGCGATAATTCGCGAGGCGCTAACATTTCCGAAGGAAACAAGATAGCATTGTTCGCCTGTGTGTGTGTGTGTGCGTGTGTGGGTATATCTTTCCTCGCAAATAAGAGCATTATCTTACATTAATTTGCTTCATAAAGCGAGTAAATCTCGTTTTCTCATCGGTGAGACCGTACACATCGATCGCCAGCGGCGATTAATTTTTAAAATGCCTTATTATCCGGTTTCACAACGATAAATTCTCGTTGTATCTCGGCTCGTACACACTCGCGCGCAAGTCCGCACATTCGCTCCCCCCCCTCTCTCTCTCTCTCTCTCTCTCTCTCTCTCGTCTAATCTTATCTTCGCGCGAATTATATACGCTCGCCTGCAGACGGTAATACAAACCTCGAATTTACTGGCGAACGTCGGCGGGCATATCGAGATTACACGAAATTCGCGTGCGGTGATCCGCGGGACAACACATTTCGAGCATCGTGTGTGCGCAATGCACGCGCGCGCGCTGCTCCGCAATGTGGGCCGCGCGATTTCGCCGGAATTGTACCGCGTAAACACGAGTGCTGTGAGATAACATACACACACACACGATGTCAAACATATTGAAAAATTCCCGCGCGAGAGAAAAGACGCGCGGAATTTTCTAATAAAATTTGCGAAAAAAAAAAGAAAAAGCTTTAATTCAAAGTTTATCATCACGTGGGTAATATAAAGTTTGCGCGCGAGTTTGCGACCGCTCTGTGTGCCGGACGTGTCGCACACTCCACATATATTACATACATATATATATATCCAGCATTTCATCCGCGCGGTGGATCCCTTTCGCTATTCTCCCGCATGCGGCGGCAGATACGCGTTTTATGTGTGGAATGAACAGCCGCCGGGTTTTCACTTGACGACTGGTAACGGGGGAGCGCGCGATTTAAAGACTCGCGATAACACGTACGCGCTACATTTCCACATTGGCTGTGTCGCGCGAGCGCGCGGAATATTGTACGCGCTTGTAGCTTCCTCTCTCTCTGTGCTCTCCGCGAAGAAGAAGGCGAAATGTGCGGAGACGTGTTATGAATTATACATGATACACAGGCGGGCGAAAGATCGATGCGCGGTATTTCGAAAGGGAGAAAGAGCAGAATCGCGGACCAGTTATTTTATTATTGCCGTTTGTTCGGGAAGCGCGCGCGCTGGAATTGTCGCTGAATATAAAAATGTTAACACAGGGATATTTTTTTTTTTTTATGTGTGGAAGAAGCGGAGTTTTAATGGGCATTTAATGAATCGATATTTTTTGTGAATTGCGTACGAAATGAATGGCAATATCGCTTTTAAATCATCAATCGGATAACAAACAATTGAGTTGAGGAACGGGTAAAAAAAAACATATGTGTAACATGTGCAGATAGGAAAATCTCTTTTCAATGCGCGCGGAGTGTGGAGAAGAATACATTACAAGCTCTCGAATTGCATTCTGATTTGTTGTTGAATTGTTTCTGTTTTCGCGTATATGTGTGTGTGTGT
>QVOB01009805.1:0-12730 GCA_014839585.1 Pseudomyrmex concolor | reverse complement strand
AAAGTAAATTTTTTTCGGTATTTGGTATAAAATTGGAATTCCTTTTTTGATTTTACATGGAAAAATCTATTTTAGAATTTACATTAAATCTATTTTAGAATTTACATTAAATTTCAAATCGGAAGATATACTTTGGGCATTCTACTTGAAATCTAAAGTTAATTTGGGAGCATGTGGGGACATTTCTATGCGGGCACTTCAATCAAGGAAGTGACAACTTCGTTTGTAAAAATAGAGCTTAAGCCGAAAGACAGTTATGAGAGTGAAAGGTAGGTTTATCAAAAACAAAGTTCATTTGCTAAGACTGAAACAAAAAGAAATAGCGAAAAAAATCGCTCGTTTTCTGTGTTATTTTAATTATTATAATTATTTTAATTATTAAAAAAACTGTACAGACGTCTGATATTTTTCACACATATTTTCTTTAAAGTTTAAAGAAGCTGTAGTAATATTTTTAGCCAAATCTGAAAAATTTGAACTTTAGATATTTAGATAAATGCACGTGATTTCCTCATTCTCCCTATCACTTCCATGTTAAATCTGCGAAATTTCGTTTTCGATTTTCTCAAAAACTGTACAATACAAAAATCTGAAAAAATTCAGGAGTTCATAGAAGTTTTTAAACATTGTGTAAAAAGTTTAAAGTGCAACTAAAAATTAAAAAACAATCGAGGGTAATATCTTAACTGGATAGAAGTGTCGTCGCAATTTAAAGATTTCGCGATTCTACACCTACTTTTTTTCTATTTTACCTTCTGGATTGTAACGTAAGAGCCATTCTACAATGAGTTGAAAATGTCCCGTCGCTAGTTGCGACTACTAGGGGAAAAATATTTTTTATTTTACGTGCTGCGATTGCCAGTTGACAAAAGTTAAAAGGTGACCAACACTCTTGTTTAGCAACGACAAGACGCAACTAGAAATAATACTTTTTTTTTTTTCATAATTGCTATCTTCCGCAACTGGCAACGGGACATTTTCAACTTATTGTAGAATGGCTTTAAGAGACTTGTTGCTAATTGATCGTCGGTCGAAATTATCTTCCTAAAATAAGTTTGCATACGCGCGAGCGATTCCGTATTTCCCTATAAACACATAGTTTACCAGTAGCGTATATAATGATGGTGACTGTGAATTTTCTCATTTTACGGAAGTAAACGCGCAAGTTCGTTGGCTTACATCATGCGTGAAATTCGCGACAACGAGGCAACCATTCCGGACGAAGCTCGCGGGGAACACGTCGACCTGCTGATCGTCGTCGAGCAACGGTACTTTGGTTGGTCATAAATACCGGTTGACCGTTAAGCCGACTCTTTTTGTTTCTTCTTTGCATCGTCGTGTCGGAAACGTTACGAAACTAAAAATCCGATTTTCATCGATTGAAAACGAGTTTCCAATCATAGGAACAACCGTAATTCTAAATTAATAATGTCAATCGATTTCTTCCTCTATTAATTTCTCATAAGAATTATGTTACGTTTCTCATCAATAGAAAAAAAAAAACTCGTTCGAAATTCATTCGATAATTTAATAACACGTGGCGAAATAAATCACGCGTAGTAGACTTCTATTGCGTATTAATGCGTTTTGGGTTATCTAACCGAATAATGATATTTTTAAATTTTATTTCAATTTCACTTTAAAACACGAGCATAAATCATGTTTCGACACATCGCTCACTGACATTTAGAGAGATGCGACATTCAGGAGAGGGTTTTGCGAGTGGCAACGTGCGATTCTTGATTCCCGCCTGTTTCAAGCGCAGACAGTTTCCTTCTCTCCTTTCGTCACGGCAGAACCTTGCTCTTGATACTTACCACCTGACACGTGTAACAACACGCGCGCGGGCGCGAGTGTGTGCGAGGATGATGACGTATCGCGAAATATGGAACAACAACGCGGTGGCGCGGTGTGTCGCGCACGCCAAGAAAAGCGATCGAATTTCACGTGCAGCGGGCAGTTTACGCTACTCTGCTGCATCGAAATCGCGAACGGCGATCAGTGCTACACAGACCTTGATGCGAATTGTCGACCGTATACCACCACGGTTATTCAGCAAAATACCCACCAGCGCAGCTACTCGCGGGTATGGATTGGCGTCGAGGAATTTTACCGCCAATAAATTTCGTACACGCGGCAATAAAAAAAAAAAAAAAAAAAAAAAAAAACAATTGATAAATGCATATATCACAGGCGTAATCTTCCACGTCAGAGAAAGTAGAAAAAAAAAGACTTAACTTACAATAGAGACATATATTTTTTTCTGCCGTAAAAAAAGAACACGTTAACGTGTTTGAAGCAAATATGTTTTCTTTTCCTTTCGTGACTTCTTACGTTTGAAACGCTGTCGCGGAACTGTCAAATATAAAATTTCTATCGCGTTTCGCTCTTGCTTCGATTGTTACAGTTAATCGGACGATTGAAACGCGTGGAGAAGATAAAGCGGAAAGGGAAGGAGAGGGGGAAACGCGCTATTTCAACGTTTTGCAGTGAAAGCAGTTGAAATTTCTATTCACAGTTCCTGATCGCCAGCATCGCGATTATCGGATGGTTCGCGCACGAGCTGACTCTGTCGATCGTTATATGAATTATTGTTGCAATGCGACGCGCGCGCGATGCCGCGGCCGCACAGATGTACTCCCGCGATACGCAACAGTCCCTCAGTGTTTTATATACTTCAATTGTTTATTGCCGACTATATGTATACATGCATTCGTATATGCATATAGCCGCCGCGAATCGACATTTATTATTTATACACAAGGTGTGTAACACGTACATACACGCGCGCGCGCGCGCACAGACACACAGCGACGACTTTCCAAGAAAAAATGCTCGAGCTTTCGCTAGTCTGTAAATTGGCGGAAGAGGCGGTTTCCGGAGAAAAAGAGTCCGGCCGGCCAAGCGGCGCGGCGGAAATTCGTCGCGATAAGTATAATCGCGATTTGCGTTCCGCGTGCAGAGAAATGAATACATCGCGCTTTGCGTGGCTGAATAATAATCCTCAAGTCTATTTTAGATGACGAATGCAATTCCAGGCACGCAATTCTCTCTCTATTCATACTTTTGCGCGTCAAAGTGCAATTTTAATGGAAAAACTGTTATATTGTACTAATCGCGGAATTGACGTTCCAATTATACAGATATAGAGCTTGAACGATTACCTTTTTGCTTACCAACTTTCTATTTTGCGCACAAATTTACTCGTTCACAGTCGCGATTATCACATTTCTCTGTAAATAATACATAAATCATCCCCCTCCCCTGTCATTCAGTTTTCTCAAGCGATCCAAATTTCGTCGGTTAGAAAAGCTTTCTTGCTTAATTAGCATCACCTTGCTTGCTTTCGATCGCGTGCTCGCGATAGCATACTACATTTCTCTCATTTTCCATGCGAACTTTTACGACCTGTTTCTCGTCCTTGAAAACATCGATGTAAAAATAGAAGAGATGTGCGACAAAACGAAAACTTAAATCCAATGCGACTTTTCTCTTTGTATATTATAACCATTGTAATCGCGATGGATCGCCGAGATTGTTGCTAACAAGCAACAATAATCGCGGTGTTTGGTCACAAATATGCGCTAAGTGACTAACTAGACGTGTTTGATGGCACCGTATCTCTCAGATGTTGGCAGAGAACAGAAGCTAAAGGAGGAGACATGGACGAGAGACATGCCGCGAAGGCGAGGCGCGCGCTATCTCATCACCGCGCGCCGACTACTCAGCGGTAATGCAAGACCTTCCAACGTAATAAGAGACGCCTTAGTAATTATTACATTCCCGTGCGTTGCAAGAGAGAGAGACGGCTGCCGTAGAACTGCAGGAATCCGCACCCACGGTGCGCACCCCCCGTTGAAGAGAAGCTACCGGAGGGACGCTCCGCTATTACGCGCACGCAAATGTTTTTCCCGTATTTATAAAATAATACATTCTTCTTTGTGACGCGCGATTTAATTAGATACAATCGAAAAAAAAAGTGATTTATGTTTCGTGCTACTCTCGCGCGCAAAAAACGAAAACGTGATATCGTACCATTTAATTCTTTGCATTTAGAAGAAAAAAAAGCGGGCGAAATCAGCGCTTTCAGGAAGTTACAATGAATCGTGAGACTGGGCTCCGCTCGTATATATACACAGAAACGATAGTATAACGATATAGTACCACAGAAACGATATATTACCAAAATTATATCATCTTTTGATTTTTTGAGATAACTTGTTTTAAAGCGTAGAACTCTCTATCAAATCATAATATGTTTTAGTGATAGGTAAAACTTACTAAACAAATAACTTTTCATCAAATAATAAAAATACCTTGTGAAATATTAAATAATTTTAATTAATTTTAATTTTTTTTTTTAATGGCTTTCCGCTATTCATCGCTATTCTCGAGCACCACTGGTCTTCGCCATAATGTGAAACAAAACTATAAATAAAATACGACGATCAAAACAATGACAGAGACACGAAAAACAAAAAAGAATCATAAAGGCGCGAGTTTCAAAAACTTAATAAAAAATCATGATGTAAAAATCATGATTTTGAATGCATTTGATGCAAAACTTTGACAAAAAGTTATGCTCAAAATATCGAAAGGTGATGTAATTCTGACCGGTACTGTATATATGTATATTTACAGCGGGTCCTCATTGGCGACTGTGACTTTACTGTGTCAGAAGTGGGAAGTTAATATACCGAGTTTGTTTCCCCGATGGAATTTCCCCAAAGTCGGAACGACATGATCAAAGCGCGCATCGGGTCACCGAAGTGTAGCGAACTTTGTGACAAAGAGTGACACGGAGCTTAACGCACTTATCGACGCGCGCGGCCTTTCCGCGCAAGTTTGGTGAAAATTTTTAATAACATTGGTCCGCCGTGATTTGACTAAACTATTATCGAACCGAACTCTGTCGCGAGAAGCTTTACTCGACAAAGATCTTCGCTGAAAACATTTCCGAGAAATCGCGAAACTCGTATTTCTCGCTGTTTTGCAGATACTATATACCTGCTGACTGCAGAAAGAAAACACCGAACTACAGAGAGTGAGATCTTCGCGCGATCATACTTCACACACGAGAGAGAGAAAGAGAGAGAGAGAGAAAGATACTTCGGTAACAACACGACGCGGGACGCGATTGAATTTCAAAAGGAAAACAAGGCCGCGCAAGGCTGATTCGTCGGTCGACGAATGCAGTCTACTTCGAACAGAAGAAAATGCAAGTACGTTTCGCTGTAAATCTGTCGTATGCATAATAAAAGTACGAACCAAATGCGACACACACATTTTTTTTTCACCGCGGCTCTCGTTTGCGAACCAACGTTTCTGAAAAATGATCGTTCGGTAGTTTGCACACTAATCTCGAATGCGCTTGTTACGACGTCTCCTCCGATGCGAATCTTCCTGTGTCTTCTCTTCGACATGTTTTCAAATTTAAATATAACTCAATACATTTCAGTTCATACATATGTTAATGCACATATACGTTATCAATTATATATAATATATCTAACACCACATGTTTATTATATATTTAATTAATATTCAATGCTTATTTTCAAAATGACAAAAATTATTTATATATAAATATAAATATATATATATTTATATCAAAACAGCATTACACAAATATATTTACCAATAATAGAAAAATAAAATAAAACTTTGTCAACGTCTGTGATAAAAGATTTTATTTTTTAATGTGTTATTTTTTGTAAACAGTTCGATGTATTTAACAGTAAATATGTTTTATTAATGAATGACGTGTATTCATATTTTGTCACAATTATGAAATAATTATTTTATTTGTCTAGTTGTCTAAAGCATAATAAAAACACGACAGGAAAATACGAGAAACTAGCTCTACATATTAAAGTTTTTTTTTTCTGCGCGCATATATAGACAATAGGAGTCATTGTGATATGGACAATATGAGTCATACGATATCACTTGATCTAAGAATGGACGATGATATTGAACATGTGTGAGAGAAGTAATGTTTTCTCATCGTTCACGAAATATACTTGCGCATTTGTTGCAAAGACGAGGTGTCGTTGCAACGATTTTTCACCGCCACGGCTCTCTTCTTACTTAAACGACGAAATGTTGTCCCGCGAGTCCCCGTCGTCTAAATTATGGACAGGACGACCGTATATTAATGTTGTTGCCACCGCGCAAACAAAATGCGGCGAACAAACGGGAGTGCGCGCGCGGGCACGAGAAGAGCTTTACTTACTTTTTACGAAAGAAGAAGCGCGAGTGGCAAGAATTTTGAGTAGCTTGCCATAGAAGCGTAGGAACGAAATAATCTTTTACGGTGTATCTAAAGGCGAAACTTGCCGCGATAAACTTCCTTCGTGTGAATATTGAGAAACTTGAAAAGAAGCAAGAAAACAGGAATTTAGCAATAAATATTAATAAAAACAAATCCGGAGACAAATTTTAATAGTTACTTGAAAAAAATAAAGCTAAACAAACTATACATATAAAATATTAGTTTCTCTGTCTCTCTCTCTCTCTCTCTCTCTGTCTCTCTCAGAAACTTACAAAACTATCAATTTTAAGTTTTTATTTTGTTAATCTTTCAAGTCCAGACGTGGATCTCTCACTTATATCTTTGAAACTCTAACTAGAGATTTTTTCAATTTGTCTTTTTTTTTATCGACGCAGAATTGTTCACACTTTCGATATAAAAAAAAAAGAAAAAAAAAAAAAAAAGAAAAAATATTAATTTTCCGCGGAGATGTTCGATCTTAAAGTTGCGTGTATTTTACAAATTCGGTCTGTCCAACTTGTCGTTATTTTTTTAGCAGGGTTGAAAAACTGTTATAATATCGATTTCGGTTCTCAAAACAGTTTCAAAGATTTATTTTCTATAACAGTTATAAAGAACCAAAATTCGTGAAGATAATCAATTTTGATTACGGTTCTGATATCGGTTCTATATTGGTTACACGTAATAAAATTCATGCTTTGGTTATACTATATTTTCTATAACAGTTCTACATCGGTTACGCACAAAATATGTTTTGTAATTTTGTCTTTTGCAATTTTGTTGTACGTATATTAATCTTTAAAATATTTTTGTAACAAACAACATATTTATAAAACAAATATAAAATATAAAATATATTAATATATATAATTTTCATAGTAGTAAAAAAATAGATATTATTATAACCTTAATTCTCCTCACCTAATCATTATAGGTATGTAGACTTGAAGTATAACCAAAGAATATTATATGAATATTAAAAAATATTGAGGTATAACCAATGAATATTATTACCTGTAACCATATAGAATCGACATCAGAACCAATATTAGAATTATAACCGATATAGAACCGATTACTAGAACCATAACCGAAAAGAATCGATATCGAATCGATATCAAAACCGATATTAGAACCGTAATCGATATTGATATCTTCATGAATTTCGCTTCTTTATAAGAGCCATTGCACGTAAAAAAATTTTAGTCGTAACCGTAAGGTCGTACGCAATTCAACCAATTACAGACCAGTATTATCTTACATTAACTAGAACGCTGGTCTGTGATTGGTCGATTTGTTTACGACCTTACGACTACGGCTAAAATTGTGTCACGTGCAATGGCCTTAACTGTTATAGAAAATAAATCTCTTTTGAAACAGTAACGTGTTTCAGTAAGAGAATCGATATGTAACAGTTTGAAACAGTTATTTTTGGAATCTTTTCGATCCCTGTTTTTTTTTTAGGTCTGACTACGAAGAATTAAGACTCAAATCTATAGTATTTTTTCTTGCTATGTGTACATATTTATACTGCATTTTAAGTATCTTCAAATTACTCCCTATTCTGAGATCCTAATCTAAGAACCTAATCTAAGAACAAAGAACATTTATATTCATCATATATTACGTATATATCGCAGTCACACACGTTTGCCGCACACATTCTTTTACATTCGAATTCTACTTGCTAATCAGGATCACTTTAAATTTTAAACATCAGGATCTCTCGTATTTATAACAAACGTTGTAGCGGTATACAGACGTAAAATTCGAAAATAAATTTATTCTTATCTTATTTATCAACGTAAAAATATTTGTATTTTTTTAATTTTTTAGTTTTTTGAAAAGAGTGAAGCGGTTTTTGTAAATGTACAAAAATAAACTTTTTATACTTTACTCAAAGTAACTAATTGTAAGTAGTTGTAAAAAAGAAAAAAATCTGTTATAAAATCTATCGGTTGTCTCTTTTTATCGGCGTGTCGGTCGAAATCTCATTTTTAATGTATATCCCGTGGACTTCCTTGGTTCTTGTGAAGATTTATGAAGTAGTTGGCGCAACGGTATATTCGACGTAGTCTTACAAAGATAGAAAGAACACGAGAGGGGTCGGTGTATAGAGAAACCTCGCACTATGTTCTTAGCATTCCATCGAGAATCACGGTTCGTGGCACGTCTAACCGCCGAGAAAAACGGCATACCGATGCAAGAAGAAGAAGAGGTCGTATACGAGAGACGATGAAAAGATCAAATTGCGCCGGGCATTACACAACACGCGCCATTGACGCAGTTAAGCGCCCTGAACTTCCGCAACATTTTCGAACTCGGTCCTCTCAAAGACAATCACTTGCGCTGCGTTGTCGTTTGTGATTAATTGCAAACGCCACTTTCATTGTTTGACGAAGTATTTTTGTAAATTCGGTTTTCAAAACTTTTTCATTGTAAAAAAAAAAAAAGACAAAGCCAGAGAAATGCGGTGTACACATTAAAATTTTCATTCCGTTGTGTTCCGCACACACGTGAGCGACTCAATTGTAAAAAAATCCAAGTTTAATGAAACAACTAACGAACAAAGTTACCGCAAACGAGTGTAGCTCATTATTGATATTACTTCGTCCGAGAATGTCTTTCCGCTCGACATGGCAGGAATTGACGAACAAAACTACGGTTATCGCGACTAAACTCGATACGTCGTCTGCTCAGTCCATCCGTTTCCGACTCTGACATCTGATTCGAGTCCGTCGATTCACTACGAAAAGACAACAAGGCGTTCTGCTTATAAATTACATTTAAATTTGTATCGCGGCATTTATTAGTTATTCAAAAAGAAATCACCGACGCGAGATATACATGATGGTAAAAAAAAACAAATTAATAGCAGCTCGACGTTGTTTTTACCATTTGTTTTTTAAGTTTATACATAAATACTATAAATACTGGGAACTATTTACTTGAATACAGCGGAACCTCGTTTATCCGGAATGATTGAGGCCCAAGCCTCTATTATACAAACTTCTCACCAATCACTATCAGTGGATTTCTACCGTATTTACCAAACGTCGAAACCTCTATTATCCGAACTATAACAAAAGATGGTGGGGATGCTGGTAGACTTCTATTAACCGGAAAACTCGATTATTCTTGTCTCCCGATCACTCCGGATAAACGAGGTTTCACTGTATTCTTTTTTTTTTTCGACACAATCGAGTCGTCATAAGATCTACACATCTTGACATTGTGGAATTTTCCTTTAATTTTTTATTTCTTACATTGATTTTATATTGAATACGTCGTGAATATTGTCGAAGACTACTTTTAAATTTTTTTTCATTTTTTTACACGATCGAGTCGTCATAAGACCCATGTATGTACTTTACATTGTGGAATTTCATTTTAATTTTTGACTTTATTTCAACTTTTTACATTGATTTTTTCTCTGATTATTTTACTGATTTAAATTTTACCTCACGTGATCAAAAAACGTTTGTTTTTATGAATTTTATAATAAAAGAAGTTTTTCAGCACAACGCGTTATACACGTGTTTTGATTCTCATAGAGAATTATATTATATTTATTGGACTTATTTTACACATTTATTTGATTTAATTCTCAGATATCTATTTTTATTAAACATTTATTTAAGTTTATTAAATATTTTTTCTAAACGTTTTGCAATTGTAACTTGAATTATATCTCATGTATATATAACATAAAACAACATCCGGAACTAGAAAACCTGTGGTGAAACCAACTGGTTCACGGTTGGTTCTGTGCGCGTGAGCGACCAAGCTCGGTTGACACGATAATTAAATTTTCACCAACGTAGAAATAAGATGAAAGAAGAAGCGACCGCGATACCCATAGAAGATAGTTTGAAATTAGAAAGAAATTCCGCGAAAGAACATTCGCACGTATGTACATCAGCAGAAGAACAACCGCGAAGACACGTTCGAGATGCGTTAACCAGTGAAGTAAATTTGTACTGTTTTATATTCTTTTACTCACGCGAATCTGAATGATTTTTATTTGAAACAGAGAATTGTTAGGTTAGTTCTGTAAATAAATAAATAAATAAATAAATAAATAAATAAAGGCAACAATGTGGTAATAAATAAAACAAAATGTATAAGATGTGTGCGATTAAAATGTCCAGAGAGAAATCATTCGAAGAGGTTGTAAGAGAATCGTACAAATATTTATTCGGCACCTTCAGAGTCAGATTAGCGAGAGACGGAAAGAGACGCCGGCTAATTAAATATTTGCAGTCTGTTCTGCTTGCGAAGCGTCGCTATCTCAGTTTGCCAATATTAGCAAGCCCATTTCTTTTCTCCCGATTAAGATCCATCGGACTTGCGTTGCATGTTAAGAAGAGAGGCGGCTCAAGGCGGGACAAATTAGATTTTCATGGCCGAGAAGGGAAGCCAACGGCGACGCGAGAAATGGGCTTCGCGTTCGAATTACGCCACTGCAGCGCGCAATGTGTACAAAGATTCGATGCACAGGGTCGAGAGCGGGCGGGAGAAGTTATATTGCTATTTCGCTACTCCCCGGACTGACGGTAATAATTTTTGCGGTCGGCGCGGCAATGTACGACGCTCGGACACGAGGGAAAATCATTAGCGCGTGTATCGTTTGCCGAGCGTGGCGAGAGACGTCGAGAGAAAGATAATTAAATTCCTATTGGCTAAGAGGCCCTATATATTGGGCGGAAAACGGCGCGCAAAATGGAATTGTTGCCGAAGAAAAATCAAATACCGCGACGAAACGAATTTCAGATAGTTTTTATCACGGTTTCTTGCCTTCGTTGTACGTGTAAATGCACATGGTTGCCACATTCGGACATTTTTATGCCTCGGTTTACACAAAAGTCTTTCGGCACATCGAATAACTCCGTGTGTGCGCGCGCGCTAGCTTAAATATCAATCGAAGTCTCTGACTGAAATTGTGTCATACAGCAACGCGCGTGTATATTTCCAGTCGCGTAATTGGTTTTCTAATTACTTCGAGCAATATTTTGTGCGCAACTTTTTAAACCGAAACACACCGCAAAATAAAAAAAATTGTTTTCGATTGCACAAAAGAACAATCCGAAGCTACACGATAAAGCGATTTTTTTTTCGCCATCGGTTCTCATCGCGTATGAATAATTTCTGAGTTTTTACTGCAGAAGAAGTTTGCAAAAAATTCGCGAGTTTCCGATTTTTTTTTTCAACCATATAAAGAGTTTTGCTGTTTTCGCTATCCCAAAACTATACCTTTCGAAGTAATAAAAGTTCAATTCTGTCGCTATTCTTAAAATTTCGTCGATATTTTTCAGGTTTTCTCCGAGATTTTGCAGTTTTTTTCGAACTCGAGCGGGATCTCTTTTCATCTCAAAGCTACAAAAAAAAAAAAAAAAAAAAAAAAAAAAAAACGATAGCAACGTCGTCGCGTAATTAGATTTTCCTAATTTTTATCGCGGACGTGTATACAACGCGGTAAACGAGATTACTGCCGTCAGGGGGATTTTTATACATAGGTATATGCCATGAGAGTAGAAAACAAAGGACTGTGCAAAGACGTGCGCGGAGAGATAACGCGCGTGTGTATATACGTGGAAAACCGTAAAACCCGTTGTGGTTATGGTGAAAAACCGACACACACACTTGAAAAATTCTGCGCACACGCGAGCGTGTAGCAATCTCTCGATAAATTATACGTGCAAGCTTTACAGGCACTTAAACATTTATACCTTAATGGAATATGTTTTGCTCACTGCCGGGTTGCTTCTGGACGACCGAGCAAAGCTCGGCCGAAGTGTGCCAAATAATTCGCGCGCGCGCTTCGAGCGTCTTAAAATTGTATTACTGCAATAAACTAAACCTCTCGGGGAGAGAGACCCTGTGAAAAATAAGGCAACGAGCCTAGTGTTGTAGGTAAATGGCACGTTGGCATTATTATATATACAAAGTGTCACGTAAAGCGCAGAATTCTCATAGATTGAGTAACAGAATAAGAAAAGAGTAAGCAAATTTTAAGAAGAGAAACACAAGAGAGAGATCAACCACTGTATAAATTAATATGATTTGAATGTACGTTAACAATGGAAAATTTTCATTGTTCTCTCTCGATTATTTTGAAGTTCGTGAACAAAGGAATCACGCGATATTTTATTAAATTTATTTAATAACGATGAAAAGTAGAGAGTCGAGACAACACAGAAATGACTGAAATCACAGAAAGTAAACGCGATTTGTCTTCTGTCATGTGAAGAAGCTTGTCATCGTTCTGCTTACGTCAAAAATTAACGATTTTTTTTTGTACGATATATCGAGCCCCATGATCAAGCGACTGGACGATAAAAGCTATACAACGGGGAGGGGAGGGGACAGAAACAATCGTTTCGAAAGTTTCTTTTTTTTTTTTTTATTAATATCACGTAACATTAAAAACGTCTATGAATCAATAAACATTTTTAT
>QVOB01009804.1:0-12264 GCA_014839585.1 Pseudomyrmex concolor | reverse complement strand
TTTCTTTAGATTTAACAAATCTTGTTAAATCCAAAGAAATTATTTCATTGGAATAATTTCATTGGAAATTTGTTAAATCTAAAGAAACCTTCTCTCTGTGTACTTCGATATTGGCGCATCTTTGGCATTTACGAATAATAAACTCATGTGATATCTTTTTTTTCGTAAAATAATTCAAATTGTCAAAAGAAAAAAGAAAAGACGACGAAAGTCGATCTCTTGAGCTTTAAGGTCTATCCCTGCTTTAACCGTACGTGTGGCAAGGTGACGGCACCTCGACAAGACAAAATCGGTTCAGACAGCGAGTTTAAGTCGTCGTCGTGGCCGTCGTTTGTCGTCGTTGCCGAGCGAGAACTCGAAATAGTGACGAGAGCGAGTGACGATAGGTTTGGCCATTTTGTTGAGCGCGAGGAATTTGCCGACGCTGCAGTTCGACATTCTGCGTCTGCCGTTTCCTTTTCGTTCCTGCCTTCGCCATTTGTTCGCGCTCGATATACGTGCGCCACTCGATTTCTCAGTATAACGAGTGTCGGAAATTTTCCACTTGCCGAGATGCACTAGTTGCGTCGAACGTGACACGCTCACCACGTGTTCAAAAATTTAGAAAATTAGAGATTTTTATGCAGAAAAAAGTCTCATTTGCTCCGGCGTGTGTCTCGAGGCGGTAAACAAAATTATTATCACTCTTATTGATATTTCTACAAAGTATACGTCAATCAATTATTTTATTAAACAATTTCAAATTGAAGTTATTCGTTTTAGAAAGTACATGCAAAACGTTGTTGTGTGCAGTCTAAACGTTCCGTATCAAATGATGTGTTACATGCATATGCTGATGCAAGCATCTTAATAAGCAGTCTTAAAGATGAGCTTTGTTTCTGCGAGATTCTCATAAATATTAAATCATTTCCTGGTGAAATATGCAACAAAGAATGTTTTTAATTTAAATAACAATATTAAAATTGTGATAAAATAGTATGACATTAGTTTTGTTTTCTCGCTGTTTGTTTTATCTTCTTCTCGTTCTGCTCTTTCTATAAAAGATCAAATATTGTATATTTATTCACAACAGTTATTTTAAATTATTACCGATATATTTGCAGAAATAAAAATAGATACCAAAAATTAAACAATTTACTTACTTAATATTTGTTACGTGAGTTTTTCTTGAAAAACGTCAATTCTTCGCTGAGCACCGATTGGAAAAAGATTGTTATTCAAAACTGTGTCCGCGGTGTGTGTGTTCAAAACCATCCCCTTCACTCCTATATCAAACTGACAATCTGACTTGCGGCAGAAACTGCTTCTCCCAGTTACTATTATTTTTCCTACAAAGCGAGGGTCGGAGGACCGATCTGTCGCGCGTCCGAGCGACTCGGTCCATGGCTTGGCGCGCTACTTGACATTGCGCGCAACAAACTTTACGGCGTGATTTACGAGAGCAATTGCATCCGAAAGCCAAACAGGAAAAGTTCGGACTTTCTCCAGACGACTCCGTCGCATCTCGCGCGAAGCCGATTTCTGCCGGATCTTAACTTTGACGCCGAATCTCGACCGATTCTCGAATTTCGTCTTTCGATTGCGCGCGCTCTGATTTCGTTTTCACGTCAAGCGAAATTATTTGCTTTGTCGGAACGGAATTACTTTCTAACACACACAGAATATTAATAACCGTGTAATAATGTAAAATATTTGTATATGAACAAGTAATTAATTTTACACAAAGATCAGATTCAGTCTTTACCGTGTGTTTAGAAAATGTAATTATTAGCAACAATTGGGAATATAACAGTGCATTAGAAGGATTTTAGTGCAGATTAATAGACATTTCTAATCAGCATAATGCGAGAGGCAAACTGAAAACAGGCTGGTTGAGTGTGTAATCAGTATGCTCAACACTGCGCTCTCCACCTCCATCAGGTCCTTCCATTAATTACAACGCGGTCGCGTGCGTACACCCTTGTTGCGATTCGTTATGCCCGTTGAAGCGCATAATTGAAATTGCTAATAGTGTAGTCTCCTTGGCGCAAAAACAGTCGTAATTTCTAATGCAGCAACCCGGCAACAGTCAATTTTGAGAACACGATTCGAGTTTTCGAAATTCGAGCTTATAAATTCTTGTTCGTTGCTGCGACATACCGTTCACTAATTAACCTCTCGTACTGACATATTGCCATTAATGATCTCTTCTCTCAGATAAATGTAAATATAAAGCAAATTTACTTTTCATTAATTAGCTTTTTTAAATAATTTCTAGTTCGACGATTTAACACAAAGAATTGTCAACGTCATAGAATAAAAGAAGCTCGCGCATAAATACAACAAGTTCGCCCGGCGTGTTTCTTTCAACGAAAGGGACATTCTAGGTCGGAGACATTTTAATGTAACAGCAGATCTGCCGTTAAAGTGAGCGAAGATCTCAACGCGCGAGAGCATATAAAAAAAAAAAAAAAAAAAACTTTGGCATTAATTTCCTAACGTTTTTCTCCCGCGCAAATTAGAAGCAATCGGAGTTACGGTCGGCTTTTTCGCAGAATTCTAAAGAGGCCGAGTTTATGGAGAAATTTCGAGACGAGGCTTGCACACACAGGCGAGATTAAGGCTACGGAATCGGGAGTGAAGGTGGTGGAGGACACACAGGAGGAGACGAGGAATGAGGGAGAGTGCTGAGCCAGCATAGCCCGCTTGCCAGCCTGCACATCGATACCAACCAGTCAGCCGGCAAACCAACCTATCTACCAATGAACCCACCTCTACACAGCCGATAGAAAAATTTTTCTTCCGCCACCGGTGGAAAACGTGCGTATGCGCGTGCATCCCACAATTCGAAATTTCACGCGTCATTCCATTGAGAATTTTTTCTGGCGTTGTTTTTTAATCGACAATGCCGCGCGACGCTTATTTCCGAATTATTATTTTTTTTACTTATAAGCATTATTCTCTGATTACGCATGTGTAGCACGCAGGGTATGACGAAAGTAATATAATTTTTTGATATTTATTTATTTTTTTTTCTGCAAAATTGTATATGCGACAACGATATGCGCGACAGCGTTTTGAAAATTATCTGTTCCGTTCCTTCCACGACTTCTTTAAGTATTTTATCTCTTCTTTTATCATAGGTTATATAAATTATTATTAATAAACACATGCGTGCTTTTTTATTAAAAACGTACTGCTACGCGCACAAAGTGAGTAATTTCCGACCAATCACGCTTCACACGCTTCGTCGTGTTATCTCACGACGGAGAAGAGTTGAGGAGTGTTACACAAAATAAACGTGGCAAATACGACTTTCGCGGGAATTGATTTTTCTGATATTCTTTCTCTTTGCACTCACACTTTTTTCATATTTTGTGATGAAGATCACCTTGAAGCGAGCAATGCCACAAAAGTCGACGAAGGTTATCAAACGATAGCTACATTATCACACTTCACTGTCGTAACAAGACTTTTAAGCCTATTTTAGACTATTTACAATTAACGACGCAAAATTCTTTATATAATTTATTGATATGTTGTGACACATGTGCGGATCACTTGCGAGACGCATGACGGATCAAAATTAGACCGTGTGTTGTGTAACTCTCCAAATAAAACAAACAGATTTAATAAACCTATGGTACATAATGTTTTTTGCAACTTTCAATCGTGTGCGTTGTCATAAAAATTATTGTCTCGAATATCATCAAGTGATTTGCTCTAGTTTTTTAATCTATTAATTTTAATCAATTAATTTCTTTTCTAGCATTTTCGAACAATTATACGATCAATAGTTTTTAAGAACAATTGTAAAAATTCTCTCTATACGTATATATATATCTCAAATTATCTTGCGCGCGAATTAATTATTGTATATACGAAAACAAATTTGAAAATAAATTTCAATAAAAACTCAGTCTATACGTACAGATGAAACTATATATACTCGTATGTACAGATAGAACTTTAATATTCTTGATTATAAATGTGATTACTGAGCAAACAAGAGTTTCCTTCATCCATTATTAGACACACATAAAACATGTCTTACATCACGCACATAATGGGATATCGATGTGCGCAAATGTCGATTATATAAATAGAAAATCTGCAATCCGGAAACATATGTCGCGGGCTACTCTTCAGCTGTGTCCGCAGTAGAAAATGCCTACGCTGATCAGCCGCGGGGCGACCTTGCATATATACGCGCATACATATACATCACCACATAAAACTGGGTAACGGCATATCCAAGCACGTGTTAAATTTTTGTCATAGCAGCCGCGTTTATCGCTAGAAAAACAACTCGCTCGCCGAGCCAGCGTTTATTTGTCGCTGCAACAATTGCTCTTTTTGCCAAGTCGCATATACTGGGTGATTCTGTCGTCATCCTACGAGAGATTTCGACTATTGAAAAGTACTTTATTGATTACGCGTATGACAGAAAATTTATTTTGAAACGACTTAAGTAGTTTTGTTAAATTATTAAAATCAGGTGTGATAACAGATGTATAATCGCGTTGTTTTATTTCAAAAAAAAAAAAATAAAAAAACAGACTTGTAATCGCAAATATCTAATTGAACTTTTTTACGAGTATTTCTCGTCAATAATCGAAAGGATGATTTTTGATCAAGAGATTCCGGCGACTATGTCCTAGTATTGAGAGCACAAGTACATATCCCACGTAGTATTTCTGTCGCGATGATCGAATATCTAATCGCGGTGTACTAGAGGACCGCAACCCCTACCTTCGCCCGTCCTAGGACGGATAATCCTCAAGTGATTTGTCCGTGTGTACGCGTGTGTGTATGCTCGCGTCTCTGTGTGTGCTCGCTGTTGAGACGTTCATTTGTTCCGGGCGCGATGACAGATGACAATGAAGTAGTGATCGCGGCACGCTCGAGGGGCTGCGGAATCTGTTTGCCGTTCGTGCCTCAATTATTCTCGGATCACCGTCGTGTATCTGGCTCGGGGAACAATCAAATGCTACTTATCCGTGTCGTCGTGATTAAAAACGTTACCGGTTCCCATTGGAATGACGTATATGTATATATATAGACATATCTATGTTCAATCGTAAAAGCTGTATCCACATCGGCGACGTTTTGTGTACACCTGCGTATTAATCTCTGAGCTAATATTTTTCTGTTATATATTTAAATGTTATTAATTCTTTTCTGTAATTCTTTTTTTGAACAAAAGATTAAATAAAAAAAAAACAATGGAATAAAAAAACAATCTTCTTTTTTTGTCCTCCTTTGATCTTTTTTTTTAAAGAGTTATTCCTAACCGTTCATATTATTGCAAAGCTTATATCTTAAACGCGTTTTCAACCGCGACGTTGGAAAAAAGCTCACCGTGAGATCTCACGAATTTCCGTAGTTCAGTAATTACGACTGAACCGCTGGATACATATAAAAGTCGTATATCAAAAGGAAAAGAGCGCAAGAAGGAAGGAAACGGAAGGGAAACGATGGGCAGTATATGGAACTAACTGCGAAATCGCGAACCGAGGAATGACAGGACGCATTTATGGGAATTGCGGTCGGAACAGAAGCGCATTTAGCGATTTCCGGCCCGCGTCGGAAGTTCCATCATATTTGTCACCCGGTTGTTATTGATGGTGCGTTTTTATTGTTTTTTTCGTACGGCGGAAGGGGCAAGAGACGGCAGTGAGTTCTTTCGAGGATCGCGAGGGAAACGAGTTTTCGAGAAGAATCGAACGATTCGAACGCACCTCTGCTGTAGCTATTAAATTTAATAGCTGTCAAACTGTCAGCGTGTGGTGGTGCTTTTTATGCCGCCACCCTCCGATTCGTCGCTGACAAATGTGAGATCGTTTCTGCGCGGCAACGCTCAATTTTCACGATCAAATTTCAGTTCAATAAATTGAATTGTCAAAATTGTACGATTTCTAAAATTGTAACAATTGTGCGCATTAAAAAAAATTTATATTTATATAATTAATAAAAATTTATATTTATATAATTCTTAATAAGATTTCTACAACAACAAGGTTTTAAAATCTACTTTCATTTCGAAATCCGCGCATCCGAAACACTAATTTGCTTCAAATGTGCATGTGAATGCAGTAGCTATACTGTTGACTACTTCTTTCGCTTGGAAGATATCATATGCGAGATGTCGCGATTCGATAATGTAGCAAGAGGAGACGAGGACCAGAAACTCTAATCTCTCAAAGCTCTACATTCGTATACGAGCGTGCCGTAGCGATATATCTCTGCGTGTAAAACAATTCTGATCAATCGAGATAGACGGTATAAAATATATCGCGACGATGTGTGCAGTACTCAGGAGCGACACGTTTCTTAACCGATAACACCTACCGAGTTGCGTGATCGGAATACGATTTTGCACGATTGTTCCTTACGCATCGCGTGCGCGACAGAAGGAGAAAGAGAGAGAGACAAAAAGAAAGAGAGAGAGAAAGTGGCCAGTTACTTCCTGGTAACGAATTATTAATAAACCCCTCTCGCTGGGCAACGCGAGCTCTTGTAAAGCCAATTGCTGATTACGACGGTGCAAATGAGAAACGTATCGCGTCGCGTCGGCTCGTATTGCATTGGATCGGATCGCATCGCATCGCGTCGCGATGCGCCGTGATATCTCGAAAACGACGACCTTCGTGCACCCAAGATTGCACGCGCGAGAACATTTTTGCAACACTCTTCTCGGCTCCCCGAACGACGGAGAGTGAGAGAATAAGAGAGAAAGAGAGATACAACGAGAAAAAGAGAAGGAGAGAAACACGCGCGCTTTGATCCGGAACAGTGCATCGATATGCATACGAAGATGTGGTACCCTAAAAAAAAACGTCAATAACAGACACGACCCCGATTTAACATGTACGACCATTCACGCGCATACTAATAGTCATATACGAGGGAGATGTTATTATCGGAATCGGTGAAAAAAATCTCAATGATGTAACTTTGCGGCACGAGGAACGTGCCGATTTTTACGCACGCGGTCATTATCTGAAATTTCAAAAGACACAACAATCGCGATGCCGATGACGGGTTTTATTTTTGCAGTTGTCATCGCGCCGTTGAAAAAAATAGATGATCATGATGATTACCATTACGCGAGGCTGTTACAGCCATTTTGATTTTGCAAGGTAAGACCTCGTTTTTTGCGCGCGACGTATATCAATAATCGTATTTTTCGCGCTTTCTGCATTTCACTCTTTAAAAAAATATAATAGAAAAATATAAATAAACGTAAAGTTGCGTTTGAATTTTTCTTTTTGCGTGGAAAAAGGAAATAATAACAATTTTATCGTATACAATTAACAAATATAAGAAGACTTAAACGCAACGAAAATAATATATTTTAACAAAAAAATCTGAAAGAAGTAAAAACTCAAGAGAGGATGCAACAATGTCACTGCTGATTAGAAGCCCGATTAATCCATGCTATATATAAATAACTAATTTAAACTATTAAAGAACAGACAAAGAAAAATTAACAAACAAATTTAAGATAAAAATAATGAAAAGGATCTCATTAAGTCAACAGTAATAGAAATCGTAACATCAAGATCACAAAAAACTTCTTAATGATATTACAGATGAGCAATAATATACGACGCTGTACAAAATGAAAGAAAACAACTTTCGATTCAAATATCAGAGGATGTACAACAAATTATAATGACAACGGCGTTGAAGAAAAAATACTTGGAGAAGGAAAAGATAATTCGTGATTTTTAACGGGTGAGATGTTGAAGAAAGTTGATTTTGATAATACACAAGTGGGAGAGCGTCAAAATAAAAAATCTTCATTATATAAAATGGAGCAACTCACGAAAAAAAGATAAAAAAGAACGGCAACATGAAGACTATGAAGACAACGTAAATGAATGAACATATCTCTGATGAATCCGCAATTCAGCAACCAACTGAACAAAAAATGGACTGATATGAAAATAGGAATGTTATTTTAGGTACATGTTAAATATATACATAAAAAATGTTGTAATTAATCATTTTTACGTTGAGAAATGTTCAAGACAAGACTTGCGAATCGCCGATTGAGCCGAGACTTTGGAGCGCATCGCGCGAATCGCGAGAGCGCGTGTCACGATCCGCTTCTTTTGATCGAAATACCGTATATCTTGTTGCGCAAAAAACTAAGGTAATGTCGCCGCGGTAACACGAGTGAATCACACAGAGGCGAGAGAGAGCTGCGCCCGGGGTGTCAGGTCGCATCTGGCATCCGCAATCAACACTCCGCGTACTTCCAGTGACGTCACGTCCGGTTGTGTGTGCCGAATAAGCAGAAACCGCGTAACCGAGCTCCATCCACGGGGGAACGATTTCGAAAAAAAGGAGAGAGACAGAGAGATACACCGCCGAAGCACGTGTCGCGTGGCACCAAAAGAAACACGTCGCAGCGGCGCGGCGCACGAACACGCGCGGAAATAAGAATGCAAGAGGAGAGACACACATGTCAAAGAAAAAAGCGGAGCGATGACTTTTGATGTTATCCTGAGCTTGCAACGAGAATTCGATTTTAAAAATCGCAAATTAAATCTCGCGTTTATGCTGTTATTACGTGGCAGATCAATTTCACTTTCGGTCTATACTTTGTTTCGCGCGAACTTCACTTTATCTACTTTTCGCGACGATTCTTCATCTTTGGCGCGCGGTCTGACACAACTCTAAAGAGGTTCGATCGATCAGCAATTTTAAATAGAAAATAGTGTGATTTTAGAAGATGAAAAAAAAATTTACTGCTGCCAACAACAAAACGACCATCTGCGCAAGCAAACATTGTAAAATTTGCTTATGCAGATCGATCAAATCGAGATAGCGTATGCAGTTAATTATTTCGCAGAGCGACTATTGTGTTACGATACGCTATGTACGTACGCGATGATCCAAATCGTGTTTACTTCACGTGGGCACAACAAAGTTGTGACAAAGACAACGTCAACCGCGGCCGATATTTCGCGCGTGCAAGCAAAACGTCAAAAGTACGCGAGATTTCGATTTATGGTTATATAATTTCGGAGAGAGATTTTTTTCAGAATCTCTGATCTCCAATGTATATACGCGCGCCATTGATTCGTGATGTAATCTCGGTCACAGCCGAGATTACACGTCATTTCGTTTGAACTTCGAATCAGAACATTGTAACACATTCGCCGAGAGATAAATGATCGCTCCAGGTCGAGGGTTATCCCGACGGGACCTAAAGATATTGTAAATTTTTTTTTGTGCGCTCAGAGCAGAAATGCAACATCGTTTAATAGCTCGCTTTTACGCGGAATTTTCTAAACTCCGAAAGTATTTATAAACCGGAGACCAATGTTATATTATCGTACTTCTATATTTGTAAATTCTATATTTGTAATAATATTCTACGTAAAATACAAATATTTAATCACCCTTGATACACACAACCCTCCACGTTGATCGTCAAACGCGCGAATTTGTTTCTCTTTCCTTTTGTTTATGTGTGTGAACCGTTCGAGACAGCAATCAACCGAAATAAAAAGAGCATTTTTAACATAAAGTAACTCGGACAGCTCGAAATTTTTTTTTTTTTTTTTTTTTTTTTTTTACATCAAAATTGAAGCCTCGAATAAAAAACCCACGCACATTAATTCGTAACAGTAGATAATTAACGAGAACTTGTAATAATTGACGAGTGCTCGTAACAGAAAAGAACGGGCGGGGCAAAATCACGGCAGGCATCAACTTTTGGTAACGGATGAGACGACGAGTGCGGCGGGTGGTCCCGAGATAGGGGGCAAAGGGTTAGACGAACAAACATCGTTAATTTGCACGCGGATACCGCCCCGAGACCCGGTAAAGGCTAAAAGGTCAACATTACCGCGGTTACGTGTATACACGGCAAATATACTCCGCGCCCTCGCGCTACCCCCTCCTGAAAATGCGCTCGCCGGACCCCCCTCCGACGCTGAGGTTTTCAAGCCGGTCGGGATTGACGGGGGATGAGACTTCCCTCTATCCGAGGGCACCGACCTAATTGTCTAATTGGCAAATAAATCCTATTGTTTTCCGATCGCGTGATCGATACGCGCGACCACTTGGTTTAACACCATTGCCGGTTTCTTTCGACCTCCTGGCGCGCGGCTTTCGAGTGTTCTCCACGAACACTGACGTCGGTCAAGAGACGCATCGCGCGCAACGTGTGACACGTATGCGCTCCGTTCTGGGGTCACCGCATTTGTGCGATCAATTGAACGCACGTTAGCGCCTGATCGCGCCCGAATAACGAGCAAAGAACGCACAGCGAGATGCTGAGAGATTGAAGGACTCTTGTTGAGTTTGACAGAATAAAAAAAAAATTTTAGTCTGTCTTTCTCTAATTTTTCTTTTTGTTAAATACATACTTTTAAACTTTGTTTCTTAAATAATGGTTTTGAACGTGAGCGCTTTTCAATTCGGAGGCATCGCGAATTCGCGCACGATTGCACAATTCGATTGCCAATTTATCAAACGATTTACGTGATTCTTGCTAAAAATTATCGTGACCCGAAAAGTGTGTGTATCCGACTTATTGTCAGTACGATTTTTATACAAAGCGCGTTCCCGAAATCGGAACATTCCGGTCCCATACAGAAAGCGAATTCGTGCTAGAGCAAAGCTGGAAGGAGAACGATTATCGGACAATAGTTTGTTAGTGAGATTCACCTGTATTGTTCTCCGAGAAACGTAGATTCAGCTCTAGCGCCCGAATTATTCTATTTCTGTGTAAATCATAGAACACATCTGTCTCAGCTCCCCATAGAATCCCGCGCGGAAGATTGCTTCGAATCTATCGCGCGTTGTTCTTCGAACAATTCGTAGAGAGAGACAATGTTTATACTTAAAAAAAAATACATACATACATATTTCTATCTTCAATTAGCAGTACGTAAGTAAACCGTCTGAAATTATTCATAAAATTGTCTTCATTAATATTGTTCGCCAGAAAAAGAAAAAGCAAGGTGTAAATAAAAAAAAGTTTCATGTTATATTACATGTTATATTATAAAAAGGATAATACACGTATGCCTTTTATTTTTGGAATATCTTGATTTTTTGTGACAATGCTAAATATAAATAATGACTTAATATTGCACTTTACACAAGCACAAATTGGTTAAAATATTGTAGAAATAACACTGCTTTATTAAAATCGTTGATAAGAATATTCGCACTTCCGTGTATCTTTTTTTAATTATTCATTTGCGTGTTATATATAATTTGTTATATTTAGAAGTACACATATATATATCACACACATTATATATATATATATATATAATATTACTAAAAAATATATAACAATTTATTCTTGTCTGCTTGATATTTTCTGAAAGGCCTCAGCAAGATGATAGCTAAATTAAATACAATCAGCAAATCAGAGATAAAACTACTGAATCGGCTCGTCGGAGACTGCATTAGTGATCAATAGTCAACCACTTATCTGTAACATTTTCTATTTGTTTAAAGAGAATAGGATTTCTTAGGCGGATTTTCAATTCAAGTTTTCCTCCCGTCGCCTTTCTACCGTCCATAAGCTGAAACGATATATAAACAACGTAATTTTCTTAATAAAGAAGAACAAATAAATTCGCCAAAGTGAATGATTTATGTAATTGTTTAATCACCGGGAAAGAATCGTGTAGAATGCATTGGGATTCAAGAGGCTGCAACTTCACCATCACTGTGCCGAGAAGACTGTCACTTCGGAAAAACCCACTGTAACATTCACAAAAATCTATTTACAACAAATGCGAAGATATTGCGAAGGCTGTTATCGCGGAAATTTAAATACACGTTGTTACAGATTGCTCGTGTAATAATTATGCAGAAAATTCATATGCTAATTTTATATCTTGTGATACTTTTACACTCAACAAACTATGATACATATATAATATTTATATATAAATATTTACAAATAATACAAGTGCTTTATCTCTCTCTCTTCTGCAATAAACTGAGAAAGCGACATGAATAGTGTACTGTGCCAGGATACATTATGCTTGAAAATACACAGAGCAAAATCTCTCTGCACGTGTAAAAAAAATTGCATATTTTACAGGAATGTCATACCTTGGATGAGTGCAACACAGGATGGGATTCAGCGAGCATCTGCAAGCAACGTTCTATTTTTCTTAGGATACTATTCTCATCGGATCTTTTTATAATAATTCATATGTTACACAAGTAGCATGCGTATAGGTGACATGTTTCAAGGACATTAATATGCAAGATCTAGCCTTAAAATGGGGTTACAAA
>QVOB01009803.1:0-16666 GCA_014839585.1 Pseudomyrmex concolor | reverse complement strand
CGTTGTTGTTCTTCGGGGAGATTATGCTGATTTCTCGATTAACAGAAAGCCAGAATCGGCGAGATAAGAATTCGCGTGCCGTGTTTTCAGAGCGACGACCGAAATGAGAGTCGTTAAAGAGCGTCGAAATCCTCTCGACGATCCGCTTTTACGATCGGTTCACATATCACAACATCGAATCATTCGTTGATTTGGATCCTTCGCGGCGGATCCAAAAATGCGTCGTGTCGGAGAGCCGTCGTGCCGGACCGCGCGCACGAAGATGGTGCACGCTGATGGCAGAGACCTCGTTAACGAGTGAACACGAGCCATCCATTAATAGTCGCCGAAACTGGCGTTTCGTTTATATCAAAAGTGGCGCCGACAATGTCACGATGTCCAGTGCAATGCTCACTAATTTGACAAATATGGAAACTGACAAGAAAGCTCGCGGCAACGAACCAACGAACGAACCAACGATCGTAACGCATGAATGACGCATAAATCTGCATGTATAATACATATTATATGGCATTGGATTGATGTCATATCTTTTGACGTATATGTTCTTCTAAATTATCATTTCGGTAAACATTTAAATTATTGTCGTCAACGCGCGCCGCATTTATATTGTTTAAAATACAAAGTTAAGTAGCAGAATACACTTTCCGAGTAGCGACAAGATTGTTCGTGCAATAATGCGAAAAATTTTGCATAGCCACATCATACGCGCGTCCTATAATGCGACGAAGTGAGAAAACAGTGACTCGTTAATTGATTCGCGCGTCATCAGCACGATATTCGCATTATCGTTTAATCGCGACACGTACTTCCAGACCGTAAAGAAGCAAACAAATAATGACAATCGTCGGGAGAGAATAGCTTTTGTAATTTTATGTATCGACCATTCATTAAATTCTCACCTAGCGGACGGTGATGCGACAGAGTCTCGAGAGAGAAAGAAAGAGAGAAGCGTATTAATGCTTGCGACCACCCATTTAATTATTTATTGGACCGGCCAACCGTTTACTGCGCGCCGCTTCAAGACCGGTATCGAGGACACATAAATCTCATTTAAATACGATTCGAGTCTCTCTCCGCGCAATGAGACTGTCGCGTGGGGAATAATCCTTATCATTTTCGCGAAGTCGCGCATAGATCTCCATCAATTTCGCAAGCGTCATAAATAACGCACGTCATGCGCGATGTCTAAATTTTACGACACACCGAAGTGATTTATTAACCGTACGATCGACGTGTGTTCGAAATAGAAAATCAATTTGTTAATGACAAATCATTTTTTGTTTTATACATTACAAGAGATCAAAAGAGCGCACATAAGCGTAGTTTAATGGTCGAATAAATCAAAGTGTCGGTGAATGCCTTAATTGCCGAAATTGACTTAACAATTTACTCGATCGCCGAAGTGTGATTAAATGCTTCGCGACGTTTAAAAATGACTCGAAAATAAAAGTAAAAAAAAAAAATTTTTTAAATTAAAAAAAGAAAGAGAAAAAAGGAGCAAGTCGATACATCGCGTATAAGCGCGCGCGCAGTTAATCAAAATGCGATGGCGACTAGCGGTGTTCCGCAATGAACACCGGCCATTGGGTGCTTAAAAATTCCATCGACGTCAAAACTTATAGCGTTCTTGCGGCGGCCACAGCGGGGAATTGAACGTACGCCGCAATGAGTTAAGATGAGGCTCAAAGCCGGCAGCGAGCCGACCTCAGCCATATAAATTGTCAGTGTTGTAAAACGCGTAGGAGTGGAAGCGCCGATCATTAATCTATGGCAGGTGAGGTGCGTGCCGACGTAATCGTCGATTTACTCGAGTCTTGGCACGAGTTTCAGCACGCGATCCTCTCAGGTCTCGACCTCTTCGTGCCGGGAGATATCTCAGATCTGACCTAGTCACCCTCGCGCGATTGCGGTCCGCGCAATATATATACATACGTACATACGTACATACATACATATCCTTTGCATATATATTCGCGGGCAACAAAGAAGGCAATTTTGTGGCTTCAGCGGAACTGCAGCCCGCGAGCTCTCGTATACGAACTTTATGCCGCTTGTTACCGCCGCGAAACTAGGCCGGCCTGATCATCAGATTAGCTTTATGCAATTGGTTCATGCCACAAATGTCGGACACGTTCAAAGATAAGATTACGAACCAATTATAACACGATAAATGCGCCGCTGTTGGTCTTTCCGCATATACCTCCACAATCGATCTCAAGCGATGATATAGCATTGTGTTCCAAAATCTAATGAATTTAATTGCGCAACAAAAACGAAAACTAGATAAGTAGAAACGAGACGCTATATATATGTATATATATATATATATATATATATATATATATATATCACATGTATTTATTTTCTTAAAGAGAGAGAAACTATAATTAGTTACTGGGAAATGTTCCAATTGTGTGGCTACTTTGCACGTAACATCCAATTACAGGAGAATGCAAACGGATTCTGTCGGCCACGTTATAAATGTTCGCGATTACTTGACAACAACATGAACAAACAGACGTCATTTTAATTTGTTACATCATACGATAATTAAGACATACTCACCATCAGGAGGCACAAAATCTTCGCTAAGACGGCAAGCTGTGGTAACCTGAAAAAAAAAAACAACACATTCTCGTTAGTTCAAAGGATTTGTCTTCGTGTAAAATCATCGATATTGCTAGCTAGTGCGTGCGAAAGGGATAACGGAGGAATCGTTAGAAATCAAGAGTAGTGAGACGCAGCGCGCCGTGGCTTGTAAATAATAACCCAGTTACGTACGAGCTACGTGCGGCGAGCCCGCGCCGCAAGCGGTTGCGCAATGCGAATGGATCTCGTGTTACAGAACACACAGGTGAGCAGACGAGGTATATACAGGGAGAGCTTTCGTTCGCTTTAATTCGACTGGGTTATTGGCTCAGGATGGATCAAATACGCCTTTCTTTCGCGCCTCATCCTGCCTCTACCTCTCGTCGACGCGTTACACACATAAACGTTGTTCCGCAATTTTCTCTCTTGAAATATTCATTTTAATTTTATCTCTCTTTGTCAAATAACTCCTCGTGGAAAAACCTAACCACACAGCAAGATTTACCTTTATATCTCTCTATTTATTTTATATCCCTTTTTGTCAAATAAATTCTCGCGGAAACCGCAGCAAGATTTAACTTTTTTTTTTTTATTTTTTTTTTTTTTTATTTTCCTATCTCCAATTGCGTTTCCGATTAACGAAGCTAAAAAAAACGTCAACTCCATATGGCGTTTGTTCTTCGCGGAAGGATATCAGAAGTGTCGATCTTCAGGGAAAATTATTTCTCGCTGTCTTTCCTCTCGCGCGCGTAGAAAATCTACGACTGACGAGGGATGCACACCGAGTTCACGATACAGATTTCGCCGCGCGGGTCTTTGCCACGCATTCATCATCACGCTCTCCGCGCGATATATGTATATCAGATCGTAAGCGCGCACAGCCGCGCGCGACTCGGGTTTCGAGGTTTAATTGCACTGGCGCGACTGCGGCAGCGCGGCGCGGCGACTCGATGCAAATGCACAACTGGATTCGACGTTTGTTGCCGGACGTGTGTGTGCGCGCGCGAAGAAACGATTTATGCTTTATTAAACCGAGAGACTTCCGCGCACGTAAAACGACTTTTTAAAAGAAGTCCGAAAGATGAGATCACAATGAAAATTGAGGACAAGCCTGATTCCCTCGGCAATGTTGCGACTTTATCTGGCCATCCCATTTAATAAAGGAAGGCAGATAAGGTTGAGAATAAAAATTTTATCACTTTGTAAACAGACTATTAATTTTATCAGTTTGATAATAAGTGCATCTATATATTCGTATTAAGTCCACGCATGAGCGTTTGCATTTTGTACGTAACACGCGTACCTACTTTGTAATGTTAAAAGCCGCTTGAGGAACGTAATCTCGTGCCACATATCTAATTTACGTCAGAAGCGTCAATATCGATTTTTCAATTTTTACATCGGCGAGAAGAGACCACCGCCTCTAAACCAAGGTGTACGAGTATTCCATTCACCGGGATGCCGGTTTACATAATTGCAAACTTAGTCACATCGATGTCCCGCTGACAGGCTTTTGCCGTTTCATCAACGGCCGTGGATCACCTCGGACGCGATAATATACGCGGTGTTCCGCGACGAAGGTAATGCGCATCTTGAAAGGCCGGGGAGTTAACGTTAACATTCGGATTCTCCCCGAGAGAGAGAGAGAGAGAGAGAGAGAGAGAAAGACGTCCGTGAGTATCTCACGGACGCGAATGAAACGTGTCGTCGATACGGGAACAGTGCCGAGGACGAGAAGAATTCTAGCGCGGAGATTATACTCGTTATTCGCGACGATCAAATGATACTTGTCGTTTACCGAGCGAATCACATTTCACATGTTAATTTATGACTGGAATTTTATTTGCGTCGACGCGCGCGACGCTCTTTTTTCCTCTCGAAAGCGAATTATCCGAATAATTCGGACGTGACACAAATTGGAGCAATTAATTCGGTCACCTGATAGTGCTATCGCGTGCGTCGACGCCGATCGCGGCGCGAGCCGAGCCGTCGATGCTGAATATTGCGTGCTGTCGCGTGAATCGCAAGCCTGGGACCGGCAGCGTGTCCGGCGTATGTACGTATACACACGTGACCGCGTCACGAATTCCAAAGAGTCGTGAAATTCCGGGACGTCGCGAACACTCCGTGTCGTGACAAACACCGACATGCGACGACGAGAGAACGTCATGCGCGCGCGTCACGCGCACGTCCGTGACGCAGCATCCAGTTAATGTTTCGTTACTTACGTCTTGCACTAATATCTCTTGATAGCTGCGAGTTTTCTAAAAAAAGATACTCACAGAGCTACAAAAACAACTGCCAACACATCATCGTGTTATTTTTCTTGTAAAAGCAAAATTAATGCGATGAAATAGCAAGAGAGTGATTTTACGTGTAATATTCTAAAAATGGAATTCCGCAGTTTCTCGAAGTTTATGTATGTAACAACAGCAACACGCGTGATTTAGCATGTCGACGAGATCAGATAAAAAAAAAAAAAAAAAAAAAAATTAACGATTCTACGTTCCCTTCGTTACCGATTTATCTCCGGAGACTCCAGATCGGATTCCAAAAGATATCCCGAGGCGACGCGAAACTTGTCAACGTGACAACGAACTCGCCGTAACTCACCCAATGATCGCCGTAGACATAGCTACGAGTATCCGCTTCGGCGTGTCATCTCGGTCCATGTATTGTAAATCGTACGAATTACGACCGGCCGACCGCAGTAACGACTCCGAGCACGTCGTTCCGTTACGAATTCTCTCGCGGTTTCCGTTATAACCGCGCCGATAATATACGATCTATGGTGGATATGACGTTACGAACACCGTTTCGGTGAGTCGATGACACTTCGTAGCGCGAATTGCTTCGATTGTGCGTGTGTTTGCTTCTGTCTTGATCAATTGCAAAATCATATACGACGCGATCACCGTTACGTCACTGGGAAGTTCAGTGAGAGAGAAAATGTCGATTTCACTATTTCGGCGCGTCACACTCGCGATCGAGATCGAATCAAGCCAGTGACCAAACAGAGCGTGTATATATATACACATGGAATGTGTAAGCGGTGAATTCGCGTCACACACACTTATCGAGCTCTCGAGTCGAGGTTTAACCTGGATTACCGCGATATCGACGTTAACGCTGATGTAATACGCGAATTTCTGCGGTCGCGAGCAATCAGCGGAAAACGTTGTTAGAGCGGGCGCTCTCCCGTACGTACGTCAAATCACAATATAGAAGCGCCAAAATTTTAATGACGTCACATAGGAACCACTATCGGAACGCAATGCTAAATTACCCGCGGGAACGCGGAAAATTAGATCACGCGCGGGCAAAATGGCGCGAAATTGCGAGACGCGCGCGCGAGAGAGAAAGAGAGAGAGCGCGCGATCACTTTTCCCGACCACCTCTCGATCGCGATTCGAAAAAAATCACTCCGCGAGTGTGTGCGCACGTTACTTGATATAACACCGCACCGGGACGGGATCAGCACGGTGAATGCCGGCGAGGATGCGACCCGGCGTGACATCCCGGACCACGTGGGGACTCATCCAAAGAGGGATTTTGGTGGGGATATTTGTCGCCCGTCGCGTGAAAAACTGCCAACACTTGAATAGGCTCCGACTGACACCGATGAAAAACGCGGCTACCAAACCCAACGCGCCCGATTATTCTCAGCTGGACACCGCCTGTCGCCTCCGAGCGGAATACACGCGGATTTCGTGTATGACTACGTGTGTATTACGGATTTCCCTCCGTCCTGAAGGGCAGAGGGAGAACGATGATCATGCTCGTCATCGGCGTTGGCCTATAATGAGCCAACCAATCGATCACTTGTCGCGACCACAAAACTGTCCGGGGCGTATATCAAAATTGGTTGGCGTCATCGCGCGACAATCAACCACGAGAGTATTGACGCGGACGTAACACGGATATATATTCTCCGTCGGATGATAAATTTGGATAAACGCGATTGTTATATTGCAGCGGGTTCGCTATTTTGACGTGGGATCCGATTATACGAAAATATCAGTAGCTTTATCGCGGCGCTATTTGCCATCTTTCAATATATAAATTATTCATCGCAGTTTCCGAGGTTACGCGACAGAGAACGGATAAAAACGACGCGACGTCTCCATTCAGGATAACCACGAAATTTACTACCTTTGTGGTGCCTCCGCAGCACGAGCCGATCAACGCAAACGCCCCGAGGGGGAAAGAGTCACCTGGCGTCGCCGTCACAAAAGCCCTGGCTTACGAAATGTTTCCTATATAGCCGTGGCAAATTGCGACAAATCACGCGTGTCAATGGATTCCCCAGACGGCCACGGCGAATTGTCGTGACCGATTGCGGCGGCAATGCGTCGCGCATCGCCCGCGAACGAGATCACAATCCGTAACACAACGCGGATCACAATTTGATTTAGAACCAGTAAATTCGACCGCTAAACTGACCGAGCTTGATCGAAACTGCAAACGCGCGCGATTTGCGATCGTCGTAGACGACGCAGCCTCACGTCTGTCCTGAAGTGACAAGTCGACAGTAAAAGTACAACTAATTTGTGATTTACGCATTCTTACAAGTCCTGAACGAATGCTTTTCTCTCTAAGTCAATAAAGAAGCACCTTATCGCAGCGGCTTGTCTCTCTGTCGATGTCATAAAATCATAAAAAACCTAATCTCTTTATCTTAGAAAAGTCTTATCAGCTTACTTCTTGTTCGAATAAAAATCATGATTAATATAAATAAAAATGTGCTTATTTCGTTCTCAAGAGAAACTATAGCTCTGCTAACAGAGCAATATCTAAAGTGTTATACGCATAGAGACGGCGTTTTTTTTTTTTTTTTTTTAAGTCTTTCAAGTTGCAATACTACGCATCGGAGATTATAAATTCGGACTCACCCGAGTGCGCGTTAATGACCGAGACCAGTGACTAATCGGAAATGGTCCCGACTTAGACGCGACTCAAATTCGATCTCTTTCCCCGTTGGATTTGACGTGAGCCAGTCATTCGTTTCCGTGAAGAGTGCTCGGTAATTTTCGCTCTCTTAATCCCCCGGGCTACCTCTGGATTCCACGAATTCACACGGCCCATCATCATCGAATTTGTCATCGCGACATTTTTTTTCGCACAAAAAACACTCATACTCCGGGCGCTTTATTGCCCGATGCATCATGTTGATACAGAAACATTTCCATTTTCTGAGTAAAACATCAACTTTTCCGACTTCAATCAGTCGCTTGGCAATTTGTCGCAATTAATATACTGTTGTCGACAATTAACGTATTTTGTTGAAAAAAAAAGTTTTTTTTGTTTACACTTAATACTATTTAGAAGGATATACAGAAATTCCGAATGCACGTATTTTACGGGTGCGGTAGAGATCGGTTGAAATACATTCATCAAAGCGCCGCAATCAATTCGTCGCAATTTTTGCGCGTAAAAAAATTAAGAGTGCGTCACAGCGCGAACTATCTTGTTGATTTGAGCGACTCCCTCCGACTTTTTCTTCCTTCCAGTACTCCACCAGGCTGGTGCCACGTGAAGTGGAGTAGATAGTCGTCGACGTCGTCGTTGCGTTTATGGAGGAGACGACGAGCGGACTAAACGCGCCCCGTAACGCGCTACGTAGAGAACTGTCGTGCGTCAAGTGTACCACGGAATATGCGGGAGAAAGGGAGAGCGAGACGAAAGGAATATAAGGAAGGAGAAGAAGAGCACAAACAAGAAGAGGAGCCACGCGAGAGAGGAGTACGCGACGTAGTTTTTGCGCGAAAGCCGCGACGTTCCGCCGGCGTCACATTCATTCTGAATGAGCGGACACGCTCCTCGTCATCTCCCCCGCGAGGAAAAAACGATTAGAGTAGTGAGATGAGAGAGAGAGAGAGAGAGAGAGAGAGAGAAATAAAAAAAGAAAGAGAAAGAGAGTGAGGGGTAGATGAGCAAATATCATCGTTGCTTAAGAAAAACCGCCCATGGTGATTTGTTGGTTCTCGAGAATCCCATATGAGCAGCAAGCCGCTAAATGAGATTAATTATTTTTCTTTGTAACAATAATAACATTTGCACGCTTTTGAGATTTTTTTTTTTACTTTTAATTTACAATACAAAAAACCAAGTTTTATCTCTCATTTTGTAATAATTATTTCTGTAAATATGCATATGTGAGATTGAAAGATTCAATATGTATAAATTATGTATAAATTCAGAATTCTAATACCGAAGAATCAGAGAAATCTCGATAAGTACTTACTGCTTCTAAGGTACATTACGTACTAACGTTCAATCGATGCTCGTATACTTTCTTCCGATCGTAAAAAGAGTGTGTCGTCTAGGAACTCGCTGATGAGTCACCGCCGAGACCGATCACATATCCCGCCGATAGAGCACCATCGAGCTCTCTATCCCTTTGCATTTCTAGCGTTTTACTTAGACCTACTTAAAAGGGTTGTATCACTCGATGCTCTTAGGACGGGTATCGGTTTCGGCTCAACGTCCGCGTACCACACATATACATAGCTCATCGGCGATCGAAACCAAGGCGCATCCCGCACGACCATTCATTACCCGCTTCATCTCTCGTTCGTTAAGCCCGGGCTGTTAAAGAGGCCACGGTTAATTGAGTTTTAGGAATTCATTTCGTCGCCGATAACCCAACGTGAACCTTCTCCTCTCGATGCGAGAGCCCGTCGTCTGGGAATTTCGAACGCGGAGCGATATCTTTCGAAAAAGAAGCCGCTACGTGTATCGTCGCACATACTTTCGTGTCTCGCGATGTGGGTGATCGCAGATAATCGAGCAACGAGGTAATCGGCGTAAATCAGGACGCGAGACGTGTGTCACAGTCGAAAGTTTCACGCGCGGTGACATCTCGAAATTTAATCTTCGAATGTTTATTAATTCTATCACGATCCGATTGATTGTGTTCTCTCACGATTATATTCCCTCAACATTCTCAGTTGTCTCGCGCAAAGATGTAGTGTAGATCTGGATAAATTGTAGATCAAAATAATAATTAAAATAGAAAATAAATAAAAAAATAATCGAATTGCGATACTAAGCGCGCATACGCTACTCGTACATTTTAATTATGGTATTATTTCGAATCGCGAGGCGTTTTTATCGCATTACCGAGAACATGATTCACCCACAAATTCATCACCAACGTAACAAAGCAGCCGTCGAGAGCGGCGATAAAGACGCAGCTATATGAATGAGCGAGAACGCACATATATACGTATCGCATGTGAGCGAGCGTAAATTGTCATAATTCGGTCACGTATTTTTCAAACAGGAACGGTCAAGGATGCTGACGCGTGCTGCAGCGTAGTGGTTTTCGCGCGGACTTTCGTGCGCGCGATGCGCATTTCAGGCGAAATCGTTGGACATGCGCTTGCCGTGTCCCGCGAGGAAAAAAACAACGTGTACAAAGAGGGAAAGGAAAAATACGGACGCTGTAGAAAGTTTTGTTTCGAAAAGCAACATATCGCCCGTTCGACTTGGCTCATCCACGTCGGCATTTGTTGTTGGACCGTAATCTCTAATGGCTCCTATGGGCATTTAAATAACCATCTCGCCCACCCACCATCACTTAACTCTCTCCGCTTCTTCTCTCCGATGTGTGCGCGTCTCCGTACTTTTTCTCTTTCTTTTCTCGGAAACACCACGGCGCTATCAGAGGCGCACGCTCTTGACGATTGAAGAAAAACGACCTTCTCTCTTTCTCTCTCTCTCTCTCTCGCGCGCTTTCCATTTTTTTACCGTTACACTCAAGCTGCGAAGGGGACTCACCCTTATTCGCCCCATACCGTATCGGGCGAAGTATCACATCCCTCGAGAAATTGTGAGAAGTATATCGCGCCGACGGAGATCGAACAATCACAGATGGACGAAGACGAATGTTTCCGTTAATATTGTATTATCCAAATGAAAATGTACGGCGCGTCGGGGGAAAATGAAATTTCTGCCAGAATTCCGTCTGCGACGTGGATCCTCCACGTTCGCGGCGACACCGAGAAACGTGGAGGAGGATGACTCAGCGCGGAGGTTAGTCATACGAAACTTGGTTAGTCGACGACGAATCCGCACAAGAGCGGGAAGGCGCACTTTTAGGGCACTATCCCAAGCAACCCGAACCACACCACACCACACTACCACCGGGAACGACAGTTCGCCGTGTGTTCGATCGATTCGGGCAGCGATCCACCGATTAAATTTATATTTAGTGAGTCGTTCGTCCGGGACAAGCCAATGTCTCGCGAGAATTCCGAGAACGGAAAAATTCCTCTTCGAGAAGGAAGATTAAATCGAGCCGCTCTGATAGAGAACGCACGCGGAAATTTTACGATCCGCGCTTAATGAGAGCCGGTCATTGGTCGAGAGACGGAAAGAGAGAGAAGGAAAAAGAGTATTCAACAACTTCGCTCTTGATAGAACAACTCGAAAACGATCCCGAGATTATAGCGACGCGCGAGTTGGAAGAAGCGGGATGAAAGTCGCTCAAACTATCTCTCGACGTATATAGTTCGCGCTCTATGAGGCTATAGAGAGGATCTATCTTCAAATTGGAGTACAGTAATAGAAAATGATTATTATTTGTCTGAGAGGATTGCCCACTGTGTGTGCCGAGAAAAACGCGACGAGCAAGACGCTTATCGTCGAGATTGATTGCGTAATTAAATCAATAATTTGGAAATTAATTAAAGACAGATATAATTGCGCGTCGTGTTAATTTAAATGTTCGATCGTCGTCATTGAATATCGCGATTCGTGCGAAAAGTGTTTCTCGACGCGATGGCGATGTCTCGGAGGGATTGCTGATAACGTTGAGGAGGCGTGGGAGTGCACGTGGAGATAAGAACTCCACTCGCGCGAAGAGTCGACGATGGAATGCGTGTAATCGTTCCCGGGACTTTCGTGGAATCTCTTGCACGGACCCAAAAATAAAGTGTGTTACGTCAATGGCTTAAACGTACGACGCGTCGCGATATCTCTAAACTCGACGTCGTCGTCGCCGAGTTCTCGCGATCAACAATCGGACAATCGAATGTTTGCTTACCCCAGAAAAGGGACATATCGATATCGAATCATTATCAGAAGTATCTTCAAACGTCGCCGATGATGAGCAACGTCATGTTTGTTGTTTGCAATCTTTTCAGCTGACGAGTATCGAGGATGGACTTAAGCGGATTGACTGGTGCGCAAACAAGCGCGTTTAACGAGTCGAGCAATTATGCGCGTTAAAAATAGAAACTCGCGATTAAAAGAACATAATGCGAAAGTATATAATTAAATTAGAAAGAAAATAACGTCATTATGTATAAAAAAAAAATTACACAAGAAAGTTCTTACCGATTTAACATAATCACATTTCCTCTTTCAGAGAGAGAGAGAGAGAGAGGATAAAAGCAGATGTGTCGGAAATATTGTTGACGCCTTGATCGATAAGTATCTCATTATGTTACGATAATCTTTGACATCCTCTTTAAAACGGTTTAAACGATAGAAAGTTAATTCATCTCTAATTACCTGAAGCATATAATTGCGCCGTTAATAGGGGCTTATCGACTCGCGCGCGCGCGCGCGCAAAAAAAAAAGAACGAACATTCGTATGGTTTCATAGCGGTCCGCGCAGACGAGCGATGTCTGCGCGGATAGCCGACGAGGCGATTTTAAGCCGCCGTGAAATGACCGACCGGAATTGCTCCGGTTTAATAACTCTCGAACGTATATACCGGTGCGCGAGAAAAAGAGCGCCGATAATCTTCAAATTCGCGATACACTTATTGTCTTTGTGAACGACCCGCTTTCGAGCGCGTTATTAGTCGACCTGATTAAAACGTCGCTATAAACGCTGCACAGCGCGGAGCCTGTTCCGTCCGATACTTGCACGCTTGTGAAAGACACAGACGAACGCAGATCGAACACCGCCGTGGCGAGGAGCACCTTTCTCCGATAACAAGCAACACGGTTGGATACAATTAGCGATGAAATCAATCGCCGTATCATGGGCCCGTGGCCATCAATATGCATAATCGCATGAGCGCCATTAGTTGTGCGCGCGTGTGTACGTATGTACGTGTTCACACAGCATCGACGCGGCATGTCGAGATATGAAGGTCTCTCTCTCTCTCTCTCTCTCTCTTCTTCCTCCTACTCTCTAGTTTCTTCGGCTACCATCTCATGCGTCGTTTTAGATGCAATTAGTGAGTGATTTGCACCGACTGACGATACCGAGCGGCGGTAGAGCCTTTGAGAGTAGGAGAGAAAGAAAGAGAGACGCGAGCGAGCGAATCCAAGAGCGAGAGAAGGGGGCTTTCCTGCTTTCAAAGTGGAACGAGTCCGAGACGGACGTACCGCAGCTGTTTCTCCGCTCGCGCGCGGGAGGGACTTTGTCATGGCCGAGTGATATCCAATCGGGAATATAGTTAGCGGGAACGTGGTATCCAATCGCCGGTATGGATTGCCGCTAATTGGTCCCGATACTACGCGGACAATCATCTAACCGCGATCAGGTGGTCCGGCGTGACGGAATAACTTCGATGCCGCGGATGGTATGCTGCCGATAATTTTGATCTCCGCACTCTGATCACGTTCGCAGCCGCGTAATTCTGTACATATGTATCGGGGCATCGGATTAAATATCTCGTCTTACTTTGTCAGTATTTAATTTTAAAAGTGTCGTAAAGTGTCGAATTTCAGTCAATTTCTCAGACGTTTATTTTTCGGAAGAGAAAAAAGGTTTAAATAAGCGAAATATCGCAAAAATGATTTCTCTGTCCCATTTGGATGTCAACGATAAAACAATAATTTTATTGCTCATTGTATGTCAAATTTTTTTGTTTTGTTTTTTTTTCTGATTTTTGAAAGAGCGCGATCGCGTTTCAAACAAAAAACTTCCGTCAATATATCAGCCGCCAATTCCAGTCTATATATCATTGCAAAAAGATAGCATCGCTAAAAGATGTTACGGGCGCCTCGGAATCTACGCGGCGCGATTAGTAATATTTCATATCGCGTTATTCGATCTTCGTACTAGAGGATGCAAATTGACTGCCTACCGACGTTGGTGGTCCGACTTATTTCTTAATTAGCTTTACTAGCTCGAGGATGCGCGCGGCGAACGAGGAAATCCCCCCGTTGCTCCTTTTTTTTATCAACAAGTCTCTCTCTCTCTCTCTCTCTCGTGTCATTAACAAGCGAACACGGACCAGCCGAATCGCTTGCTCCCGATGTGCTTCATCGTGGCTCGTGTACCTTTTCTCGTGTACGCGAGAGCACACGCTCCTCGCACGTCATCGTTCCACGATGTTCTGTTTGCCCTCGGCTTTCCGAAACAAGTGCTAAAATACCTGGCGCTTACGCGTGTCGTTAAAATCGCGCGACGATCACACGGACAGAAATAAGCGCGACGCGCCGAGTCTCCATCGGTCGTAAAAAAAAAAAAAAAGGAGAACCGCAAAATCGTGTTAATTGCAACAAATATGAAAAGAGGGTCCCGACATTAGCTCGGTACGTTAATCCGAGCCGACAAACAAGCGTGTTTTTCCAAAGTGGAATTCCAAAAATAGCGAGTTCGCGAATCGTATCGCGTCGCAAGAAATTCGTCGTCATCCATACGCCGCGAGTAAACGTAATTAACCAAAACCCTCAACCGTTTACGTATTATCTGACGAAATTTACGCGTGCTCGCGAAAAGCATACTTCAATAATATTTCTAGGAATTTTCGCCGCGGGATTTTTCGCATCGGTCGTGAAGGGCAAACTTCGCGACGGATGGAGCATGCCGAGTAATAATGACGCGTAGTTTTCGCATCAACTGAACATTCTCTAACGCATCTAATACTTTATTCCTAATAGCGACCGGGGGAGGAAGGAAGACGTGTGTTTCAATTGGCAGCGTAAATTTTCGAGCGAACTCCACGCAAGCCAAAGCCACCAGGCGCCACAAACAGATATAAAGAAGCACTGGACGTCTCGACGAAATTCGTCTTGCGAGGTGGATATATCTCTCGAGACTTATCGTTCGTCAAGGCGTTTTTATAGTGCAAGTTTACCACGTAAGAATCGGAGAAAGCAGAAGTATTTTTCCTCTCGCGCGGTGCATACGCACGTTTCTCCTCCAACTCCTTTTTCATCTTTCTCTTTCTGTGTGCGTGTTCCTGCGGGAGAAATACACGTGCATCGACCGATCTCCACCGATGACGTCCGACGCCGAGGACGACGTGAGCACCTATATGTGCGTATCGGGAGTCGAGATACTTTTGTTTTTTACGGCTTTACGAGCCGTATCGCCGATTGCTCCGTTTGTTCAGGTTCAACGATCGGCTCCCGGATTTCGATGGCGATTTCGGTCGTCATCTTCTCCGAATTCTCGTGAGCACGGTCTCGCGTTTTCTGCTCTCTCGGAGAAAATCTCCTTTTTGCTCTCTCTTCCTCGACTGCCTTTCTTTTCCTCAAATGTGCCGCGCCGCGACACATATCAGAAAACTTGAACCGTTAGAGCTCGCGAGTCTCGCTTTGACAAAAGCTTTGCCGCTCAGACTTTTTCTCGCCACCTCGATAAAATTCGTTCAAAATAGCATATTACACAGGCAAATAAAAAAGGCTTGTTCTTCTTGTGAACACAATTTTTTTTCTCGCTCCTATATCTGTTTCTTATCTCCGAGACTAGCGTTTTAATTATTCAACAATTTGTAGAAGCGTCTTCCGAAACATTCATCTTTCGCGCCTAAAGCATTAAATCTTCTTGACACGCGGGTGTAATATGAAAACTTCATACCGCGCTCTCAATGTCACGAGAACTGAAAGGGAGAAAGAGAAAGAAAAAGAGAGAGAGAGAGAGACACGCTCTGACCGCACGCGATTACGACGCACGCATTCGACGACATCTCTGTGTAACCGCAAACATTGTGTCATTGTCACGAGAGAGCACGCGTGGTATCGCGTGTAGGCGGATACGGCCGGGCGGACCGGAGCGCGCGCGATGAATTATACATCGCGAATATTTTCGGTCTCTCGAAATTTGCATCGCTTCAACGACTACCGCCCGCTATTCTCAACCGCGGGGGCACCCTCTCTCTTTCTTTCTCGCTCTCTCCCTTCGTTTTCTCCCCTCCTTCACCCCTCCTCCCCGATTCCCGAGGCCAAAAACGAAGAAACAAGATGTACGACCTTAGAATCCGCCGGCGTGTCTAGCTGGTGCGCGCCTGGCGCTACGTGCGGTCGATGCTATCTCGGCCAAAGTAGAAATTAATTATCAACGCTCTCGCGTGTCCACCGCCGAAATTAACGATCTGATTTATACGGCGGACACTTGAAACATGTTTATAGACTTAGTTCGCGAGCCGGATAATTGCGCTTGGATCATATTCGCGATAATAAACTTGTTTTGGAGAAATTTAATTAAAACGTATATGATAATATATTTCGCTACTTCTTTTGTGTGCATCTCAATTGGTTTTCCGATGTTTGTTGACCAATCGCGAGAGATCACTTATCCGAGAGAATGCGCGAAAAAAACAGAAACATCGCGATCGTGCAATTTACAAGTTCGTTAAATGTACTTTTGTCCCTTTCCTCCGCATGCGAAGACGCGGAAACAATTCGGGAATCCAAGAAGATCCGAGACTTTCTTGCGCGTTCTCGGACAACAGGACGAAGCAGAAGCTTCCTCCTCGTACAGGACGCTTATCGCGAAACACACGCGATAATAAACGTCGCTTTTACGAGCGCGGAAAGCTCAGATACGCGTGCAGAGAAAGAGAGAGAGAGAGAGAGAGAGAGAGAAAAACAGCGCGCGGAAAGGAGCGCAGGGATGCGCCTCGCGTACACCGAGCGAGAGCGAACATCGCCGTTTGTTTTGTACGCGCCGGCGGAAACGAATCTTCCCGATAAAAGCTGGAGTTACGATCAAGCCGGGAAGGAGATTGCCAGCGCCCGACGGCCGCCGCCGCCGCCGCCGCCGCCACGCGATTCGGATCGATATCGCGTTAATTGCATGCCTTCGCGATTGTGCACTCGCGGTTGTGCGGCGGCGGTCGTCGCCGGTGACACGCAGCATTCTCTCTCTGGAAATTGCACT
>QVOB01009802.1:0-16682 GCA_014839585.1 Pseudomyrmex concolor | reverse complement strand
TGTGTTGTAATTATACTTTGAAACGCGGAAATTCAACAAATTGCCGATAATCGCAGCTCGATTAAATCCCGCATACAGACAGACACACGCATGCACACGCCGCTTGACCTCTTCCTTTGAGGTTCATTGCGAATTCATATAAATTGCGTTTCCGACTTCCTGATATCCGATACGGATTTGTATCGCGGCGCGTTTGCTTTTTCCGCTCGTTGGAGGCGCGCGCGCAAGAGTTTACTTCATAATTCCAAACGCAGAAACGCTTCCTGGTGCAGAGTCGGCGCGCCCGGAGAAAATTTCCACATGTCTCTCTCGACGGCGCGCTTCGATACTTCCGACTCCGCACAATACGCGCGAATAGGCAGATCCGAGACCCGGCCAGACCAGTTCCGCGGAGCCAGTCATTCATCTCGTTCTCACTTCGGAGACCTGGCTCGCTTATGTGTTCCATAACCTATCGATCCTCTCTGCCGCCAGTTAGATCCTTTCAATTTATTCCTCCTCTTGCGCGGAGGGAGGAGGAAGAATAAATTAAGGATCTCGCTCGCTTGTCAGACTCCAACAAGAGAGAGAAAGAGAGAGAGAGAGAAACCTTGGCTCCTCTCACGAGAGAAATCTCTTCGAGATGCTAAACGGAACGCAACCCGAAAAATATTCCTACACTCTCGACCGCGAGGCGGTCTATTGATGCGCAAATGTTGCCATGCAAATCGCAAGGATCGTCTCATCTCGGAAGGGATTCATAATCAATCCCGAGAAATTCTGCCACCGCGCGCGCGCGCGCGATCGGAGCCGAGAGAATCTCGTTGGCTTATTCAAAAACGAATTTTTTTTTTTTCATTTCCGAGTAATAAGTTATGTGCGCGATTCTCGAACAGGAAAACACACATCTCTCGACGCATTTTTTTTTTCGAGGAGAACGATGAAATATTATACACGGCTTCGGATCGAAGATATAAAAAAAAAACTGGACTTTCATCCAAATCGTTTTCTTACATAACGCGCGACGATTATTGCATACTGATTGTTATTTAGAGAGAAGAATTTATTCGAGGAATTGGTGTGTCAAAACACGCGTGTTACTCAAGAGATCAATGATGCGTTCTCGTTTAAAGAAAATTTACGAAATCCCGCGCGATCGTTGAGAAAGAAAAGGAGAATCGCACCGATAAGGAAGACGCGAGATGTGGCGTAACGTCGCGCAACGAGAGACGAGAGGCTTCCATAAATAAAAAGTCGTTCGGGGTCGAATTCGGACCGGCGGCGGCGCGGCGAGATAGAACTGAGTCAATTACATGCGGTCACGTTGGAAATGTTCAAAGATATTCATCGTGCGTTTCCTACGACCGTATCTCTCTCTTTCCTAAGGGCGGTCGGTGTTGGGGGAGGGGTCAACGACCGGCTACGGCGATGTGACTTAATTGGCATAGAGAGATAGCGGCGTCGGCTTGAAATTCAAATGCACACCGTGGCCGTAAAACGCAATGTTTTTCATGAGAGAAAACAATTCGACTTTTACCGTTATAGATGTATCTTCCCTTTTCGCGTTGACGGAACAAAGAAACTTGCGACAAAAAACAAAGAAGCAAATCCCAAAGTTCACTGATGTAATTTATTTTAATTTATTTTCTTGTCTAAAGTCTGCGATGTGTGACACAAACAAGCATTCTTATTTTTAATAAATATGTACAAAATAACCGTGTTAAAAAACCAGAAGTCGAGTTAAAAAAACCGACATCTTTCTCTCTCTTTCAAAATCTTTCTTTTTGATATAAATTTCTGTGATTGTTTTAAATCTTTATTCTTTTTTTTTACCAGAACGTATAAATTATTTACACACGAAAACAATCGGGTCTCCAGATTCGAATTTTCATCCGCGGATGGGAGATGAAGTGTTCTCCGAGAGAAAGAAAAAAACCGAGTCATATGCATATTCCAAGGTTAATGCAAAGGCGAACTTCGCGCGGATCGAGATGCTGTGTCGTCACGATCCGCGGGAAGACTCTCCGGCGAGATGAAACGACCGGATCAAAGGTTCTCCCGCCTTTCTCGCGCGCGTCAAGATCGCGCCGAAGAGCGCGGGTCCTCCTCTGTGCGAGCGTCATTGATAAACTCTTGCGCTTTCATCTCGCACGCACGTGTTGCGCAAGTCGTAAACGGGCACATATACGAACGACGATTCCATGACATGACATTGCACCCAGGCCGCAACGATCGGTGCTCGAGAGAGATCGTTGCCGTTTATCCGCGAAATCGCAACGCGTTGAGTTAATTAATTTTCACGCCTCGGAAAAGGAAAAAGAGAGGCGAGGCGACCGCGTGAACTCGTTTCTCTGCGCGCTCGCTTGCGCGACCCTCTTCCCACGATTATCACAGGAGCGCCTTTGAAATCGACCGATTTCAACGAACGATCGCTTATTCGTTTCAGCGCTCGAGGTAAGTATGTGCCGGCATTTGCGCAATGCCGTTCGCAAAACTCGACGAGTAACGATTGGAGAGCACGAGAGTCTTGAACTTTGTTTTATCGGCAAGTTTTACATGGAAAAAATCGAAAACCTTCGATAAGAAGATCGAATGTAGGAGGAAATTTGTTGGCGTTTTGATATCGAGCGTGTGATAGTCTCGATAGAGAGTCTATCTGCGATAGAGAGAAAAAAAATTATACTTTGATGTTTTTCTGGTTGGAAATCTGACAGCTCGAACGGTTTTCCAGCGCTATTCTCGCCGCGCGAGATTATCTTCGGGGTTATCACAGAATTAATTTAAATAACACCGACCGACTGATCTCCCGCCATTAAAACCCGGACTGATGCTGTTTTTACCGCGGGTTATAATTACACGCGCACGATAAATCGCGTGTCGTTATCGCCCGGCGATTAACTGAACGCGCGATGAGACTTTCGTGCCAAACAAAGCTTCCTGCAACGGATGCGGCGATCGATTCGACACTACGGAACTTGTTCCGAGAGAAATAAAAAAATTAACGCGGCAATTAGCACGCAGTCGAGCGTTCGAAATGAAAAAGCTCACGTACACGTATAAAAGCAAGAAAAATTTAACAATATAAAAATATTATTATATAACGCAATAATAAAATATATAAAATCTTTGAGAGCGCGCACACGGTCTATTAAAAAACAAAAAACAATTACTTGTAAAATAAGCCTTCAATATATTAGTTATTAATTATTAGATTATTATTGACAAAATCAAAATTAAAATCGAACATACAAATCTGTCGGTGAGACAAAATAAAAATTCAAAAATAAGAGAAGAAACTGAACAATACTGAATTCACAATCGAGAAAATACATGGCATTACGAAACGTTTATGTTGCGGAGCAAAACACGCTTTCAACCTCGATACGTGATGTGCGCGGCGGCACGTTTCTCGCGTCGCCCTTTCCTGACATTTTACAAACGGGCCAAGCGAAGAAAGATGACCGCGCGTAAAGTTACGCGCGCGCGGACGCAGAGAAGAGAAGCGACGGCGACGGTTGTAAAAGCGGGACCCCGGGCCTGACCTCCGGATCGCTCTGCGCGATAACTTTCAACTGACTTCGCGCGAGAGAAAAAAAAATTATCAACCGCGTTATCGTGCCCAGCCCGCCCGCGTCAATATACACGTTATCTTCGTTCGCGGATGGACGTGGTGTGGTGGTGGATGTCGGTGACGCGGATCGGCCGCAACACAAAAATCGGACTCTTCTATGTTCCATATATGTATTTATACATTACTCCCGCTGATATATCGCAGCGTGTTTTCGTGTAATAGAAACCGTAAAAATCGCCAATTGTGCAAGATCAATTTTTCTTCGATAGCGCGTTCAAAATAAACAGAAAGAAACGTGATTCTTTTCACCGAACGTACTGTTTGAATTAATCGTCTCATGCGATGTAATGAATCTGATGCAACGTCGAATTGTGTAATGATTGTTTTTTGTTAATCACGCGGGTTATACAATATCAAATTTTTTTTTTTCTGACAAAAAGGAAATCATGGAGAATCTTGATTCATCTGATCGACGCTCGCAACGAAGCGTATCGAAACCGCACAAGTCATAATAGACTTTCGTTATTTATATTCACATCGCTCGAGGGATGTATGAAGATTGTGAAGGGTTTTTAATGCAATCGGAGTCTGTTTATATTGCCGTTAATAGCTTTGGCTGACTCGTCGCAATCGAAATCGAAGGTTCGCACACACCGAGGCTACAATTCAATAAAAACCGAGTCGCGTACGAGCTGTGACACACGACCGAAGCGTCGTTGTCATCGTCGCGACAGCGAGCGAGTAAGAAGACGCGCGCCTTATGAGTCGGACTGTACGTAAATTTGTATCAATTGCCGGTACAGCTGCCTCAATTTATTGTGGGATTAGAAACAATGAGTGAGGTCAAATGGTCCCTTCTTGTCATAATGTGCCACAACCCTCGACCATGGCGTCGACTGGCCGTTCATGACGTCACTGCGTCTTCGAAATTATCAGTCGACGATTTTTTTTTTTTTTTTCTACGTGCGATCTGGAAACTGGAGTTTATTCAAGTACCCGGAACGAATGCGGATGTCTCCTTCGTTCTGTCGGAGACGAAAGCTACTAAAAACGCAAAGACGTCTCGAGGCAATCTTTTCAACCATTTCAAGGATGTTCCGAGACGAGCGAATAATAAACTTTGCTCTATGAGCAACGAGATAAGATACACATCGAGAGATGTTTGCTCGAAAACAAGGTCGACTCTTTATATCTAAAAAGCCATTCTATTATCTGAAAAACGCACTTTCGTCGAGAAAAATTCTCTCTCGTGTAAAACACTCCGGGGATAGATAGAAGTTGAGCGGTTGAGAAGTTCCTTTAAGGACACATTAAACATGCGAGAGACGAAACAGTCGAACGCCTCGTCGTTTTCTTTCTACGTTGTCGTTTCTCGTCTCCTTCCTTCGTCCTCTCTTCTTCTTCTTTTTCTTTATTTTTTTTTTTTTTTTAATCATTTCTCGTTTCTTCGCCCCGGGTTGACATCGCCGTCACGTAGCAGACTTCCTACGAACCGCGCGCTTGCTTGAATACCTAACTGCGGTCCTGCCGCGACGATTGCCCTTTCCCCCTCACGGTAAGCTTCGAAGAGAAAGAGAGAAAAGAATATATCTCGAGTTTTCTATGAAAGGACAGGATTGTACATATCGTGGCTTTTCCACATAACGCGATGACGACGAGTCGCGCCAATGACGAGCAGCAATTTGAACTCTGAACTCCTTCTCGCTTTCCTGACGAACGTGTGGATTGCGCACGTCTTTATTTACAGTGCGCTTCGTCGCTGTGTAAAAAAAAAAAAAAAAAAAAATGGAAACGCGATGAAAATATGAGCGACATGCGCGTATATGTAATGGAACCGTCTTTCAAAGCCGTTCCTGTTTACGACGTTTCCTAATTCCTATACAAATTTACATTTGTGTTTTTCCGTCGTCATCGCCGTCGTCGTCGTCGTTGTCATCGCGACAGACACGCACGTGTCTTCTTTGTGCGCGCACATTACCCTCGGAATGGAAAACAGGAATGACGAGACTGACTTTTCATTATCTTCGAGATATTAATTATTGCGCTCTACACGTCGCAAGAGAATAATTCTTCGTGTTTTATTGTCTATTTTAAAAATCATTATCGATAAATAATTTATTCTTTGAATTTTTCAAATTGCAATTTTTTTCTTCGGAATAATCGCGACGCGCGTACGAGGAAAAATCTGTAATAAACTCCGCCGCGGGTTCGGGATTTTAAAATCGCGCTCTATTCGATCGCTCTTTCACTTCGATAAGAATCCGTAGGACCCGTCCGTCTTGGTAGCTCGACGATGCGTTCGATCGCGCCGTTTGAATCCTCGTCGCTGCGACGTACCTCCTACTAACGGTTTCGCGTCTGTAAAAATATGTTACTCTCTCGTTTCGTCTCGCGTCCAACCGCCGCGCGGTTTGTTAAGTTGTATCAGCGCGCCGCGCTGTAACCAGCAGCCCGGCAGCGCGCGCGCGCGTGTGTGCGCCCGCCTCGTGTGTACGTGAACGCATCACAAAACCACAAATTAAGTCTCACACGCGTGAGCTCTCCTCTCACCGACACACAGACCGCGCGCGGGCTTCAACGCGCCGGGCTTTCAAGCGACTCGAAGCAAGGTACAGTCTCGTTGACAAGTGCGCCTTTTGACTTGTGGAAAATATTAAGAGACTTGATCTCGTTCGCGCGGATGTTCGGCGGCAAGATTCTCGCTCGAGTTTCGAGCGATAATATTTGTGTGTCACTTCCGAAACGAAAGAATAAACGTTTGAAATCTGAAAAGAAAAGAGACGGAAACATGTTGCCGGTGCGCTGGCGTTTCGAATATCGTCGCTCCTCGCCCGGAGAAAAGAACAAGTGACACCTTTTTACCATTAGCAAATCAAAATGTGCTAATAATTTCTCTAAGAGAAACGAGGATCATACTCTTGGTTCTTTTTTCTGCCTTACTGTTTTTCAAATTACATTTCAAAGGAATATTCACGTCGCTCGTTATATTTCGCGCGTTTCGCGAGAAAACGTTTTTCGCGGGGAAGGATATGCGCTCGCGCGTGCGGGATAAATCCGCATTTATATTCTTAAACGGGACATCCTGCGTGTAAAGCCCGGCGGCGGATACGCGCGGTTGTTGTCGTCGACGAGGCGGCAACGGCGGCGGCGGCGAGCGGAGTAAGAGCGAGAAGACAAAACCGGCCGGACTTATTGAATCCGCTGCATTGCGCGGCGACTGCAAATAACAAGATGCGGCTCTCTGTGCAAAATATTCATTCGCTTTCCGGTTGCATCCGCGCGAATTACGAGGATACGTCCTAAAGAAAGAAAGAAAGAGAGAGAGTTGAGAGACTATGTATATAAATTATACAACGTTTCGCGTTGAAAAGCGTTAAAAAGTTATGCAAATTTGGTTCACGAAAATCTATACAATTTTTCGAACTTTATTTAGAATTAACTTTGCATGTATTAAAGATGCACCGCGATATTTACCTCTTCTGCGTGTAATAAATCAACGTCTAATTGCATGAGAAAACTCGTTTCCAATGCCGTTTGCGTATGTGTGTGACGAACATATTTGAGGTCTTGTAATTTGAAACGTAAATTTTTCCACATCCATATTTGCGTAACAGTTTTACAATTTTAAATCTCTCGCCATCTTTACCTCGGCGCGATGTTCTCCTTCGCTTCGTCGCTTCGAGCGTGATCGGGATAAGTCTCGGGTTTTGTGAGAACTCCTCTTTCTCTCTCGAGCGGTCGCGTATTTACGATGTCGAATGCAAACTTTGTAATGGCGAAGCTGCCCTCGAGGAAATTAGTTGCCGCGCTTATTTTCCTGATTTAACGCCACGGTCGGATGGAAGGCGAGTAATAAGGTAGTCTCGCGGTTTCCTTTTTTGCGCTGGAATTTATGTAAATCGATGGCTCGGTGCAAAATGCTCGCAACTTCCGAGCGAGAAGCGATTTTCTCTCTCGGCGTCGTCATTAAATGGAATCGCGCGTTTCGATTCTTTGTCGCGCGAGAACGAATCTCGCATGTATGTGTTTATTATTTAATGCAACTGTTTCGTAGTCGAATTAAACCGCGGAATTGTAAGCGCCAAGTAGAGCGTATCTTTGGTTTTTTTTTCTTTTTTTTAATTCTACTTACGCTCTTCACAGATAATTTCGAATAAAAATAACGTTATTATTCGATTATTTATAAATATAGGTACGCTTGTTGCATAAAGAAGTGTGTTAAAAGACAAACACACACACACACACACACACACACACACGAGTTAGATAGGAATTATCTGTCGTGCGTATAATATGTGTCATTAAAGTATAAATGTTCTTTATATTTAGTCGCCGCAAATATTATGAGTATTTTATCTGGAAAACAATGATACGATACATCCCGCTCAGGCGTCACAATGATTCTCCGGTTCTAATCAGTTGTCAATCAAACGTGCTTACAAATAACTTAACGGTGCGATAGAGGGGTGTGTCTATTGTTATTAACTCTAACGTTACGCCGCACGCGTGTAATTTATCGCGGAAAACATGCAGTTGTGTGTTTGTACGCGTTGCGAGATTAGAGCGGCGAAAAATATTCTTCCGAGCGCGAGATACACGCCCCCCATTTTTCGCCTCAACGACACAACGACTATCTTTATATATAGATTTACGCGAGCATATCATCAGTGGTGTGTTATCAATGTGTAGAAAGTATATCAAGCTCCGTAATATCTCGCGAAGTTGTTTCGAAAAGTCTTTTCGAAAAATTCTACAAGTCTATTTAAAAAAAAAAAAAAAAAAAATAGTTTTCTAAAAATTATTCGCACTAGTTAGGTTAGGTTAGGTACACGTTTTCAGTCAATTATCATTTTGATTATATTCCCGTAATATCCCGTATGTAATGTTTCTCGACACAATGGAACTTTAATGTCTTGGTGCGATTAAGCTTCTCATTGCGTATATCAAACGCGCGTGTATATACGCGCGCGTTAACGAGCACGCTCTCTCGTATCCGCTGATTTCGAGCGAATATATTCACGAGAGATATCGTCTTTTCGGAAGAGGATTCGATAACGGTTGCGCGGCGGCGTTTTCTGCTTTATTCGCGAAAGGCTCGTGTTCGCGAGGAGAAAGAGAGACTTATACGCGCTCCGTTTCTTGGATTTCTTCTTATCGGCGCATATACATGTATATTGTGTGTGTATATATATATACGCGCGATATATTTTCTTCTCTGTGTGCGCGTGCACACATACGTACTGTATGCACGTAAACGCATGCATCGCGACTGCATTCGTCCATATCTCGCATTGATATACACGAGAGCGAGAGAGAGAGAGAGAGAAGGAGATAGAGAGCGGTCGGCTGGCAGACACGACGCGATAAAGAGAATTACGATAGTACGTAAGTACGCGCGGGACCAGCGATGCTGAACGCGCGCCGCTTGCGCTCGGTCAACAACAACGATTGCACTATTCATAACGCGGTTTCCATATCGGAGAGGCGGACTCAAAGAATTGACCGCGAATCGGAATGAATGAAAACTTCGCGCCGCGGAATATTGGAAAGCGGCGCTGGCGTGATGAAGTCGTGCGACTTTACCACATCCTATTTGTTAAAAAAAAAAAAAGCTTCTTTTCACATCTCAGCGGAATCGATAACGGCGTGAAAAACCTGTCGCCGCGAAACACGCTGCAAATAATTCTCAATAAAACCTTGATAAAAATCTGCGCTTAATCTCTCTCGGTGGTTGCGTTCGCACGTAGATACGGAAATAAGCGCTCTTGTACCGTAAGCGATACGTGATATTTCTTGATTGCGAGACGAGAAGCGACGTTTCTTTCGAATGTGTAATACACGTCAATAAATCACTTAGCGGGTTTGCAATTTCGAAGATGAAGCCCACGAAGTAACGTTATCTTCAAGGGCATAAAATCGTATTTCAAAGTTTTCGCTTTAGAGTACTTAGAATATAAACATTTTCTTTTTTGTTTGGCAGAGGGGCGGGTTGTACTCGTAGTTACACTCTCTGTATAGTTACACTGTGTTGAGCGGTTAAGACGGCTCGACAGGAGTCGATAGAAAATTACCGCGCCATCAACCGCGCATGAATTACAGCCACCAATTCCGAAACCATCTTTCCGAAAGAAATATTACAAAATGCTTGACGCGAAACTGCCCGCGAGCGCATTTTCTTCCCGTCCGTTCGCGGCACGTATGACGCGCGCGTATAAATTTAATTTACAATGCCTCTATATCGGAACAGTTTGCAGCTTATTATTAGCGCCGCGCAACGTGTAATTTAACAGCAACGCAAATATAGCGATAGTGACGAGAGACGTTAACGCACAAGATCATTCACGCGCGGAGAAAGAGTAAAAGAGAAAAACAAAAATGCGCTTTCAGGAACGCGCGTCTCTCCTGAGAGCCGCTCTCCCCCGACGGCTACGACATCATCCAATGAGGATGTCAAATAGCATTTTACCCAGCCGGGATCTAATCATCCCGGCGTGTAATATCTCACACAATCGACACTGATCGACGCGAAACGACGCGGACGATAATTACGAGCGCAATAACCGCGCGACAGTTCGCATGGAAAATTTTTTCGGGGATCTGAATCGAATGTAGGAAACTTTCTAATTGTAGAAGCGTGAACGTTTTGGAAAAAATTCGGGAGATGTCAAAATTCGGGATCAAATTTTCCAACGTTCGTTTGAATTCCGAATGAAATCTATTGGAAAAATTCCGAGAAATTCTATGCGGGAGACTTCTCGCGCGCTTTCTCACGTGCCGCAAAAAAGAAGTTCGAAAGTCCGCGGCGAGGGCAATCGGTCGCGCGGCACGTTTGGATGGGAAAAAAGGGCGTTTTATCGTTTATTAGGAATGTCAGACACACGGTATAAACCGCGGCCTCTGAGACGAGAGACTGTGCGCGCGCGCCGCATAAGAGAATTAGCCGCGGCGCGGCACAGCTCAGGCGCGTTTTAGAGACCCTACGGTTCAGAACGTCGGCGATCGTATTTACGGTCCGCGATTGGCCGATTCGCTTTAAAGCGTGATGGGCCTCAAGTGGTTAAAGAGTGACGCTGACGTTTAATGACAAGCGCCTGCTGTTGAAAATTGCCGGCTAACAACTGACTACTTACAAAGTCCGCTGCGGGTGACCGTTACATCGAGCGAGTCGTAAAGCAATCGGCGAAAAGCGACGGCGTGGCGCGCGACCCGTTAGATTTGCAATCGCATTCGAGCCGAGTTGCAGCTATGGCGCGAGTAAAAGTGACGCAAACGCGGAAGGTTTAGAAGAGACGCGCGCCGGCGCGTTCAACTTTAACCCCGCTTTAATCGATTCCTCATATCCGCTTCTGCGCGCGCGCAAGATTAATTTAATCCGCGAAGACACTTCGAAGATCTATCTCTCTCGGGCCGATCGCTGACAATGGCACCGAGACTTTCCTTTTTTTTTTTTGCCCATTTTTTGTGTCTATTCGAAACATAGTTTCATCAGAAGCTAAATTTACAATCTTTTTGCAACAAAGATTCCTCGCAAAAAATTGTAGTTTTTTTTACTATCGTAGTGATTTTTTAAATTTAATTTATGCGCGAACGAAATGACTCGCATATATCGCGACTTTTTGTGTAACGTAATATGCGAAATTATATAAAATCGCCAGTAGGAAATGGCGATGTTAAAAAAAAAAAAAAAAAAAACGCTTGCTTCGCGCTATTTACTCGCGCGAGAGAAACGCGAAACTGATCCTGCTCGGCGTAACGATATGCGGCGGATGTATGTGTTGATAAATAATTGTCACGTCGAATTAAACGAGCCAGTCACGCGATAATTTGACGGGCGATTCGCGAAAACAAACGCGCACGACCGCCGATAAACGGCGAGGAATCGATTTTCGATTTACGGCGATGATCGACACACGTCGATCCGGTTGTCGATCGGTCACGACGCTCGTTAGTGTGTCTAAACGAGAAACACCGCATTATAAATTCACATCGTCCGTTAATCATCAAGTCTTATCTCAAAGTTGCGCAACTCGAGCCTTGAATTCGCGAATCTAAAAGTGCGATAATAAATGAATAGAACTCTAGCCTCGTCTTTTTGGAACCAATCGCAGCTAATATCAAATTACGCAAATCCCGTGTGTTCTCGGTTGAATTAACCTTGAGTGAAATTTGCAAAAATAATTTCACTCTTTGGATAACAAAGTCTGGAACTGGTGAAACGAGAATTGCAAATTATTATTCAAATCCGCGACTGAGAGAATGTGCAAAAAATAAATTTCGATTGCAAAATCCTTCTTTCTATGTTTTTCCTTAACAGAATAACTTAATGAATATTGAAGTATACAAAATTATTAATACAGTCAACTCTCCATATTTGCGCACTCGATATTTGCGCGTTCGCCTTCGCATATATTCAAACTAACACACATAAGTTCCCCTTCTACTGCGCTCTATTCCACAACGCAACAAACTGCTCATAGTGTCACTAGTTCCATGAGCTAGATTAGGTTGGAGGCAAAGAAAGGGTAATTCTATATTTGCACCTTCTTCCCCTACAGCTCCCCCAAATTCACGCAAATATGGAGAGTTCACTGTATGTTAATATCTGTGCTCGTTATTTGAAAGACGCTATTTAAAAAAAAACTTGAAATTTTTGCGCGTAAGATTTAAGCACGGCACTTCGACCTCGTCTGCGTATGACTAATTAATGAAAGACGAATTTATTAACGCGTGACTCATTAGCAATGAAAAATCTCGTCGCTCGTCGTAACTTTGTAATGGAATTAGAAACAATAAAAAAAAACATCACCTTATTAATATACGAGGAAACAAAAATAAAAATCACATAAAAACTAAAATACAGAAAATACCTAGCATATTTACAAACAAATATACGAGCGCGAAATAAAGATCGGAGATCGCGCTCAGTCCTCCACGACGTCACACGCGTGAGATAATCTGGGAAAGCAGTCCGATCGGGATTCACACTGTCGTCGCGAGGGCGTTCTCTCTTCTACGTTTCCCCGATTCGCCATTATTATTACAGCCCGCATGTGTGACGCCGAAGTCTCATCCACTCCACATACAAATGTGATTCAAAAATTGCTCGCTACACCCTTAAGTCGCGCGTTAATGTCCCCGTCTGCCAGAGACGGGACCCAGGTCGCGTGTTGCTGACATACGGGTTCTTCAATTGGTATAAATTGCCACGGACTGACAGCGCGGCACGATAAGCGTTTGGTCGTATAGCGTATGTGTGTGTACACTGTCGCGAGAATCGCGCGATATCGTAAGTACATATATACGTCTCGCACAGAGAAGCATAATCTGGAATAATATATTTGTGTGTGATAAAATCTACTTCTAAAAAAAACAAAAATACAGAGAGGCGAGGAACCAAAAGTGCACATTGCGCGCGTAATGAACTCGCTACAATCTCGGGACGTAAAAATCGAACGAGGAAGAAGAAACGCAAATCCATCGTCGAAGATACAATTAATCCCGGCAACTCGGTTGCATTCCTCGTGAGTTGCAGAACGCGTCTTCCCCTCTCTCTTTCCCCCGTGCGGTTGTCAATGTTTGACGGTGCGTATATAAGATTCAAACGTGATAAGCGCGCGTTCGTGTATCCTCGGCGGAACGTTGTGTATTAAGTTGTACAGTCGAAGGGGGTGATCGCACGAGGATTTCGCAAATTCGGGGGTCCACTCCGAAGTCCTCGAAACGAACGCCAAAGCAACACGAAATAAGCCCAACGGCGAGGAAGTAAAGAGAGGAGGAAAGAGAAAAAAAAAGCGCAGGAGGGAAGGAAACGAAAAGAAAAAGAAAGAAACGACCTGTGGTCCGTGGAGGACCGCGGAGGAGAGGAGGGAAGAAGTAAGAGTCGTAAAACGGGTTCTCCGCTGGCCCCCAGGGGTCGCTTCTTGCTGGCCTTTTTAGACACGGGAGGCCTCTCCGCGATCTTTCGTGTTAAACGCCGCGATGCTTGAGCGCGCGTTGCGAACATACAGCGAAAAGTCCAACGCGCGATTTCCGGTTTGCGCGATTTCTGCGATTATTATTTTATATACATGTACGTACACGTCGGGAACGGATATTTCGCGCGAATAGAAGCACGTCTCGTCGACGCGATTTTCCTCCCCGCTGAGTCGCGCGATAAAGCCTTTAATTAGATCGAGCAGGAGAGATGTTTCGCCTCTATACCGCGCCTCTCGACATTTTATTTACCTGTTTACTCGGCGCGATATCACAGCTTGGCTCGGAGGAACACCTACCTAGCTTCTTACGTAATTGTTAATTTACGAAGCGAGCGATTTTCAGCGAACTGGTAATGGTCGTATTTCGCTTTATAGAGAAATGCGATGCCTATCGTTTTCAGAAGAAATTCTAGTAGTAACGAAGTATAATATAACGGATAGAGAGAGAGAGAGAGAGAGAGAGAGAGAGAGAGGAGGAGGAGGGAGTACCTATGATGAAACTTATCGAGATGCTTTCGAGTCTATTTGCGACACGACGTTAATGGATGAAAAGTATCATTATGTCATGTGAGACGAGGAAAAATAAAAGCCACGGAAGCGTTTACGTTAATTCGCCGACTATTTACTTTCATCGGCCTTCTCATCGTCAGGCGTTTCGATTTGTGCTGACGTTACGCAATACGCGCAACGTTATCAAATAACAACAAGCGAGAGAAAGACGCACACAAAACAGCGACGACAGCTATTTTTCTCGAGATGGCGACGCGAAAAATTACGACTGCGCGTTATTATTTATGATCGATTACCGCGAATATTGCGAGGATTTTATATAATAACGAGCGAAGAAAACAATATCGTAAAGATATCGCGCGTGTATATATACGCGCGCAAATACGCGAGCTCTGTAGGGGCTCATACACAATTGCAGCGAGGTAAAGATAAAGGCGGCGGTTCACCCGGCGATTTTCTCGGCGGGCGCGCGCGCGCACGCACGTATTATGCAGTTACGCACTGCGCGAGCGAGAGACACGCTCGGTGGCTTATACGCGCGTGTGGCTTCATCGCGACCGTATATACTCGACAATTTGCGTTCATGCTAGATTACACGCGGCAATTCCTCGTTACACCAAGCCTGAAAACTGGGTGAAAGTCCATTAAACGCAACAGGTGCCAACGAGCCGCGCCAAGATTCCCCGCGGCGCGCGCGCAGACGAGCGAATTTTTTCTTTTTTTTTTTTCTTACGCAGCGCGAAACTGTACAATTTTTATCGTTTTTTCTTGCGTCGCGCGACTATTATCTAATCATCCACCGTGCGCTGAGACAGAAAACATATGTGTAATATTTATTTATTTTCAGTTCGACTCTGTGTCTGTATTTTATCGAAACTTGCGGGAAAAAAAAGTAGTTCAACTTCGGCGAAGGAAAATTGTTTCGCGATAAGACGTAACAACGTCTAGTATCATCGCGACGATATCGCGACAGACGCTCGTCTATCATTTATGCAAAATTATTGATAAAAAGACTATGCCAACCTTTAGTGTCTTATACGAGTACGCGGCAATAAGCTTGGAGGAAAAACGAAACAAAAATTAAAATATTTTGCAGCGTCTGCTTGACACTGAAAGAACAACTATAGGAGTCTAATGTACATATGTTCTACATTCAAATTTATCCGTCATTTTTTTGACAAAGCTCGACTGTTTGAGCGCAAGACTATTTTCAATTGATTAATTCGGCGCGCGAAGAAAAAAAAATTATCTTCGGTTTTCTTCGGTGTTTCGAACTTTGTTTTATTTTCTTAAGATCTCTTCTTCTGAACACCTACCTATTTTGTTGTTCGTTCACGATGGTTGGTTTCAAAGAAACATATATTAAGTATTTGCACATATGCGTGCGGTTACGCCATCGCAAGCGTTCAGCATTGGATATCGACGAGGCGCGCATTACGATGCGTCGATGCGCGCGGTTGTTAACGTCGTTATAAAGAATGTCGCCGTGTCTGCGTTTCTTCGTTTCCGCAAAAAAAAAAAAAAAAAAAAAAAATCGCCGCTTTGGATATCGAGACGCGACTACTTGTCGAATAATAACCGTTCGAGCGGAAGGAAACGTGGCGGCCGGAAGCGACTTCCGCGTGTTTTGTTGATAATAAAGGGTCGGAGACGACCGATTGTCAAAGGTCGTGCGCGATCGATCGTAGCGGTGTGTCCGGATGGAGAGGAAAATTCAGAACGAGTCAAAGAACTGTGTGAAGAATGAAGTCAAAAAATTACAAATAAATAATGCTTAGTAATTGATCCAAATATCGCTTCAATAACGGAACACGTTTTAATTGACAAAACACACATACAACGAAGCTTCCAAATAGACACAAAGACGACTGTCGTTGAGGTTAATAATCGTTCGTTTTAAAATGACAATTCTGGGATAGTCTGCGTGCGTGTGTCTGTCTCGCCTTTGCGAATAGAATAAATTTGCTTCGCCTTTTAACCCGCAGCTTTGCATTCGAATCGAGTCGTGCAACAATGCACCTTCCTTAAGTATTCCTCTCGTAAGACCTTCGAACGTCGTCGTTGCGATTTCCTTCGGGCGAGCGTTTCCGAAGTAGATTTCGGCCCGCGATCGGGACGGAGAGGAGACGAGCGCAATTCCGAAGAGCGTGTCGCATGACGAAGAAAAAGACGCGCGCGTGCGTCTCATTCGCTGCAAGTCTCTTTCTCTCTCTCTCTCTCTCTCTCGTTTTCTTTCTCGTCATGAGGCCCCGAAAATTTAAATTACCGAGTCATGAGAGAAGGATAAAAAGTTTGCACGAGAGGCGGTCCTTCAGAGCAAAAAGCGTTCATGAAAGAGGCGTTCCACTCTCTTCCTTCTCCTTGAAGATCCTCGCGCGACCCTTGACAGAGTTCGATCACCTGAGCGCACGTAGCGCAGATTCGCAAAAGGAAGAAAAGGCGAGAGCGCTGCTCTCTCCGCAAGAGTCTCATGATCAAGGAAATTGTCCTTTTTAAGCGAGCGCGTATATATATACGAGAGCGCGGACATTCGCGGTCGAAACGGAATGGCCGGCTGGTGTCATTAAGAAAATTGAGATTCTCTTGGGAGACTGTCAATAATTCTATTATAAACGCGTATAATTCACAAGATGTCTGTGTGTGTGTGT